>NDGN011231918.1:0-13752 GCA_002564285.1 Tympanoctomys barrerae
AACTGTGAGCTAAATAAACCTTTCCTTCCTTCATTTTGAGTGTCGGGTATTTGTCCCAGCACCAAGTAAAAGTAACTAAGATAATGACCCTACCCAAATCCTAATGACCTTGATAAAGACATTACAAAAAAAAAATTATAGACCTCTCTCACAAAACAATCTAAAACCCTTAATAAATTTTAGTAAATCCAACCTAGCCACCTATAAAAAGGCTTATCATGAACAAGTAGAGTTTATCACAGTAATTGAAGGTTGGTTTAACATTCAGTGAATCCAGATGTGCTACACACCTGGACTCTTAGCACTCTGTGAGACCGAGGCAGATAGATCCCATGTTTGAACCTAGCCTGAACTTACAGTCATCCCGATATATGCCAGAAGCCAGGCATAACAAGCATATACTATGAGTCTACTCCTATAAAACTCTAAAGCTGTACAGTTTAGTGCACTTCCATGTGCCTTAATAAACTTAAAATCATCTAAGAAAGGAGTTCTTGAGAGTCAGAATTTGCACAACTAATTAGCAGACACGGGCACATCAGTGGCATGGTCATCAGTGTTGCAAGTGGCCTTCTATCCAGGCAGTCTAACTTCCTCCTCCGCTATCTCCAAGCCTGCGCCATGCCCCAGCTGTGCCTCCACGGCCTCAGATGTTCCTTCGCAGACACTCGCAACCTTTGGCTTCTCTCGCTAGCTCCCCAAACAAGGTCCCGGTGCACCAGCTGCTGCCAGGCAGGCAGTGAGCATGCTGGGGTGGGGGGCACTGACAGCTGCACCAGCAACAGCCAGCCGACACCACTTCACCAGAGGAGAACAGGACACAGCTTTCTACCCAGAAGGAAATCATTTGCAGATGTTCAAATCCCAGATTACACCACTAGCAGAAGGTAGAAACAAACCGCAGGCCGATCTGCAGAGAAGAGAACTCCAACCCCACCCAAAAGTGAAGCACAGCTCTGCAGACTAGGAAAGCAGCTGCTTCACGGATCCCAGGAGGAGGACAAAGCGGGCCAGAAAATTCCAAACTGCTTAAACTTTTTGACTCTTCTTGCCTTATCTAACTCCTTTACCTGAATATGTTATATTCTCCCCCATGCTGTGTATGGTATACACACACACACACACGTGTGTGCATCCATGCACACAGTCTCTGAGTCTCACACCTCTCATATGGAGAGATGTAAGCCCTGTCACTCATGAGATAAGATGTGTAGCAGGTTCTGTAGCTGCAGAGAACCAAACAAATGCTGGGGATTGAGACTGCTTTACAAAGTACAGACCTAAATATGCAGATGTGCGCACCACATCCCTGGAAAGGAGCACCGCGAGGACTAAGGCCATGTCCAGCGGCTCCTGAGACCCCCACACCACATCTGACATTCTGCCCAGCAACTTCCTGCCCAGTGCCCCACTGAGCATTAAGCAGAGGGTCCCCAGCATCCTTGGGGTCACCGCTAAAAGCAACCCCTTCAGAACGCAAACCGATGCACCTTCAGCTATATAAATTAAGGTAGTCTACTGCTAAGCAGCTCTCCAAGTCCGGGAATTCGCCAATGTCCAAGGCTGAATGAACATCTCAAGGCTGGAGAATTCATTGCTCCTTCTGCATAGATAGGCCCGACTGGCACTCAAGGGTGAAAACCAGTTACAGAGCCGGACAGCAGAGCAGCATGCTTCCACAGCACCGAGTGGGAAGACAGAGCCCTTGTGGTAGGCCTCAAGCTTCAACAGCTTGCAGACAAAGAGGAAAAATAACCACTTTCAGACCCAGCGCCACTACAGCTCCATTACATCCACTGACATACTCGCCAACTGTTTATGCGGTGTTTGCTATATGCCAAGTACTGGTAGGCCCCGGGGTTACAAATGTAAGCAAAACAAGCACGGGCTTTGCCCTCATGGGGGAGCATACACATGACAATCTGGTCAAATTCACAGTTGTTGTTTAAAAAGCAAAAAGGTCTGGTTTTGTTTAAAGCAACATTTTGGCAGAAGCACATCCACACTATAAGGTATAATTACAAATCAGGACAGCTGGCTTTCACCTGTGGCTTTGGGTCCCTCATTGTATTATAGCCCTCCTGAGCATCACAGACCTCCACCAGGAACCTGTGTGTCCCTGACACACCGGGCCACAATGCATACTCTCACAGACAAGCAGCAAGGGGTAGAGGGCTGACCTCTCTCCACCTGGCTCCCGCACTGCTAGAGATGTACACGTTGGTCTTGCTTGCCAGGTTTTTTCCCACTGAGCCTAAAATGAAAGTAGAAGGGTTATTTTTCATGTCAAGACTATGTCAGAGAATCACCGTGTCCAACCAGAAATTCTGAGTAGTATCTGGCACAAAGAGTGGTCACTGCCAGAAATGTGTGCGAGCATGCTTTAGCTGGCTACACAGGAGACCACCGAAGCCCCCGAGGCAAAGGCCAAATGCACTTACCCGTGGCAATGATGAGCCCAGGGGCTGACTCCTTGGACAAGATGGGCATCCTCCGCAGCTGAAGGTTGAGCAGCTGACTCAGACGCTGGGCCAGGTGCAGGGAACAGCCCTGGGAAAGCTACCCAAAGCAAAGGCCAGACAACATCAGCATGCACCCCAATGCACAGGTCTCCTCAATTCCAGCATCCTGCATGAGGATCCCATAGTTTGACCCAGAACAAGGAGGCCTGGCCCAGAGAAAACCAGACCCATAGCCTAGCTGTCTCCACACTGTACCGACCAGATGGAGTGGATCATCTGAGCCCCGTAAGTGTCTATCACTGAAGAGAAGAGGAAAAATATCTTTAAAACTCCTAGGACTCTGAAGGAATAACAATTATAAATCAATGTCAACCCAAGCAGATAGAAAAGGGTCTCCTCACCCCAACGCCCAGATATCCTCTTCAGGGACTCAAAGCTAAAGAGAAATGAAATGATGTCATGATATTTTCTAAATCAGAAGACATGTGTATCCAATACAATTCCAGCAATTCTGTCAGAAGATATGAACACCACAGCAGTCACATTAAATGTTTAAAGGAGTGTTCTACATTTTACCCAAACATGTGGTGGTATGGAGCAAGGGGCCAAGTTATTTAAGCTGACCTCCAATTAGTTACATCTAGATTTTAATAGTTCTCTGCAAATCACCAGGATAGCACTTTTTGGTTGTTGCAGGGTCTCACTATGCAGCTAGGACTCATGGGGATGCCCCTGTTTTCAGCCTCCCCAGCACTGCTACACCTGGACTGTGGCTGGCTCAGCCTGCCCTGGTGGCAGGGCTGGCACATCATGCAGTGTCGGGGATTGAACCATGGTCCCTCCATTTGCCTAAGCTTGCCAGGCACTTTAGTCCACTGATCCATCTCACCAGCCCAGAGGCTAGCATTTTGATACATGCTGACCTGATACATGCTCACGTCTGATTCTCTCAACCAGAAAGTGGTAGCTCAAGGTCATTAAGACTCACCCAGCATTCTCACAGAATGTTTGCATGTCTTTGTGGCAAAGATTAAAAACCGGAACAAGGTCAGATTTACTTTTTAGCACATATCTACCTTGCTAGCTTCCTAGTTTGGCTAATGAAAATTGGAAAAAATTAGACTGGATCTCAAAGAACTTTTTACTTGCCCCCTCTCCTCTTTTTATTCATGCTTATTGGCCCAGAAGTCTGTTCATGAAGGCATTTCTGTATCTTCAGTCAGATTTTAGCCATCCCTATAAATTCTTTTTAGTTTGTTATACTTTGAAGCTGAACTGTTTCCCAAGGGCTATGTGCTAAAACCTTGGTTGACAGACTGTGGTACAAATAGGTAGTAGAACCTAGTGTAAGGAAGTCATAGCATTGGGATGTGCCCTTGAAGGGGACAGGGGGACTCCACCCCTTCTGTTTTCTCCGCTTCCCAGCTGCCATGGTGTCAGCAGCTCTGCTCCTCCCAGTACTCTTCAACCATGATACTGTTTTATCACAGGCCCAAAGGGGGCCAAGCAACCATGAGCCTATACTTTATAAGGTATAGAAATAAATTCCTATACCTTATAAATCAATCTTTCTTTGGTAGTTTGTCCCACTGATGGGAATCTAACACACCACCTAAATTCAAAAGTACAAAGTAAAAGCTTATTAATTATCCTACAGTTCATGAACTGATCAGTCAGGACATAAAAAACTAAACCATATGATTAATTGTATTTAACCAAGCTCTGACTCCCATGGCAGGCTAAGAAAACACAAAAGGCCCATCTACAGCAGGGTCAAGCTAAACTGCTGAGGTCATAAGATACTGTTGGAAGGCAGGCTAAGTAGCTGGATTTAGTTACGTCTTTCTTTAGCCTGGTGATTTCCAAAATTAGAATCAATGCAGTAGACCTGTTACCAAAGGATCATGAAAAGTCAAGAGGTACCCTCTTGGGCAAGAATCTCCAAAAGAATTTTCCCAAATGCCCCAGGTAAAGTTTATGGAAAGGTCACTACCATTGATAAATTCAAAAATCCTAAAGACCAATTGCCTAACTAAATGTTACAGGTTAGTTACTAAAATGTTACAGTTTCTCCCCAAATGAGCACTGCTTATTTTCTGAGTTTCTTCTGTTCATATCCTAGATTTCTTACACAAAATATGAACAAAGTAAGGCCCAGAAAGCCAAAGGCACCATCTATAAGCTATTTAGAGTTACGGGAGTACTTAATGGACCAATAATACATTTTGATAGTCTTAGTATTTTTAGATAGGCCTATCCACAGGAAGACCTACAATCCTGAGTTACATTCAGAGAAGAATTTCAAAACTAGTGCCACAGAAATAACAACTGCTACAAAAGATTCCCAAATAATATAGACTTGAAACACAGCTAGTGCTTCGGTAATGCTTTATAGCAGAACAAATGACAACATATGTTCTTTACATTGATACGGCCAACCAACTTATCACACATACATGACCTAATAACTTAGCATGTTTGAAACAACAGTATATATCAACCAGATTTTTAAATAATCACAATTACTGTTTGTGATAATAGGATGTAACTTTGGAATCGGATAGGATGCTACCACCCTCATTTGCTGTTCCACCCTCATACTCTCATTTTTTTCCCCTATTGCAGCAACTTCTGAAAGATTCAACTTCCTAAAAGCACAATGTCTTCAGATCTGAACAACTAATTTGAAGACAACAATATGCGATACAGCAAGCACTGCTAAATTCCTATCATCTTGTTTAGTAAAATTCTATATCGTTTCTAATGTGTTTTATTATTTTGTTATTCTCCTTTAAAAATAAAAATAGTAAAAATAAAGACATAATGTCTTCAAAAGAAAAACAACATGACCTGATGTGGAAACTGTGAACTAATTCAAGCTAGCTACTTTGAACATTCACATGAGCTAACAGATGTTTAGTATCATGGCAGTTCCTTCAAAACTTTAAAATATGGGGCTGGGAGAGTAGCTTATGGTAAAACATATGCTTGGCATGTACAAGACCCTAGGTTCATTCCCAGGCATTAAAACAGCCCATGTGTTTAAATATCCCGTTGCTGCCCTGTGAGTTCACTACTGCACTATACAATGCCTCAGTGCAGAGTCTGGGGCCAGCAAAGGTGGGAATACAGATCCACATTCATTTTACGTGATATTATCAGAGGACTATGTGACCTCCCATGTTCCTAGGAAGTATTAGCTATAGGAAACCCCTGCAGATCAAAGCTCCTTTCCTTGTATTAGAAAGCCAAACAAGATTAAAGCATCCATACCTCACAATTGATTTTCTCTCCATATTCTGTGAAGGCTGGAGCTTGGATAAATTCCCAGGTTCCTCCCTTGTCAAAGGTGATGACCGATCTCATGTTCTCCTCATTCATGGAACCATTAATCAGAGTAGCAATGTAGACCCCTTGTAACCCTTCAACACGATGGAAGTCCGCAAACGGCTCATTTGCAAAATACCTGCAGTATGAGAAAACAAACAGCTGTGAGCCTCAACATGATAATTTCCTTGGCTTTTTACAGAGATCATATATAACATAAAATTTAACCACTTTGAAGTACAAATTTCAGGGAAGCGCTTATTCCACTGAGCCATCTCCTGGCCTCCTGAAGTACAAATTTCAGTAGCATTGAGCACACTCACAATGATGCACAACCACCATCTCCTCTAGTGTTAGAACTTTCCTACCACTGGCACTGGCTGTACATTTGTCCTTCCTTTCCGGCCTTTGCAAACACTGATCTTCTTTCTACTGCTATGGGTGTGCTGAGCCTGGCTATTTCATATAAATGGAATCACATAATACGTGGTCTTGTATATCCAGTTGTTTCACTTAAATTATTTTCAAGGTTCACCCATCTTATAGCATATAGTATAGTTTGTCCCTTTTTATAGATAAATAATCTGCTCTTTAAAACAGTGATTTTCTTTTAACTTTGAAGGCCAACATGCTTCCCTGAGGAGCAACTCTTAACCAGGGGTTTAGAATGATAAAGATATTTGCAAAAGTTGACAGAGTGTCACAACTCTTTCTTCACCATGGAAGTTGACCGAACTCTTCCTGTGAGCCTTGACAGAGAGGAAATATTACACTGGACTCACAGTACATAAATAACAATGCTGAGGCCTAAAATTCAACTCAATCTGTAGAAAATTATAGCACAGGATTACAATTACTACACTACACCCTAATTATCAAACACCTTCATCATACAGATGTCCACAGAAGCCCAGCAACATGAAGATTGCTTCCCAAAGAAGTGATCCATAGAGCAAGGATAGCTCTAGAAAGCCTGAGCTTATATTTTGGAACAGGGAAGTAGAGAACAAGACCTGCAGCTGTAGCTGCTATACTGTGCTCTCACTAAAAAAGAGTTTGTACTAAAATGGTATAAACATTACAAATATAACAAATTTCTGGGAAATAGTAACCATGGTTCACACATGGCTCTTAAAATTGGAGCTCTGCCCTTTATTTCAGGGGTTCTGAGCCACTGGCCTACACAGTGAAGCAGAGAATTGCTTTTTTTCCATCAGAAGCCATACAAATCTCCTGAGCCGGCTGATTGCTCTGCCACCTCAGACAGGGAGACACACAACAACCTCTGAGGCAGAAAACAGGAAATAAGCAGCCGCGCCAACAAAGCCACTTGGGAATGACAGACTGAGCAAAATCCTAAATAAAACGCCAGAATTGAGTCCAAATTCTCTGGCATCAGATTCTTTAGGTCTCTCTTAGTTATTTTTTAGGTGTTGCCAGAGGAAGTATCTGAGGGTCTCTCGCTGTCTGCTGTCTATTTACCTCAACATGCCTGTTATCACGAGATCTGCCATTCTGAGGTTTATCAGCTTCTTCCCCACATCTGAGAGGCCTGAGTTTCTCCTGGTTAGATAAGCCCTGTTTTTTCAGTTGGTCATACTCCTGGAGTTTTATCTTTTACTTCTAAACCAGACTCTTCTTGTACCTCACAATCTGCCTGCATTACTCTCCTCTCATCCTTTTACTTCCTCCCTTGACTGGTCTCTTTCCCTCAGTATACTTTAAGAATCTCCTCTTTTCCCTCTTATTCTCAGCAGAGAACTTCTTTTTTTCCCAGAGTGCCCTGGGCCAAGACTTGCCAGGTAGTTCACCAAGTTCCCCTCCGGCAGTACTGAGTACAAATCCAGTCACCAGCAGCCATTCCCACCCACAGAGCTGGTGTTCCTCTGTAAGATGCCCCCATGGGCTTGACATGTCCTCAGTGCATCGGCACCTCAAAAATGTCCCACATCTAGCGTCAACATTTCATGAAATTCCTACGCACACATCTCACAAATTCCTGGGTAATCCCTATTAAGAGTTCTTCCTCCATTTCTCTAAGAAAATTAGAACCAGTTCCTCCAGCTCATTTCAAAGACCACAGAAGTTGGTTTAAACCAGACTGCTCACGTCATCTAATTCACGCTTATCCCATTTCATCTGGCTGAGCCTGAGAGACAGATGACAAAAGATCATTCCTTTGAGTACAACCAAACCCCTGCAGTCTGAGATAAATATCTGAGAGTCACAAAACTGTGCAGGATGCTGGTCTGTTTATATGACTCTATTTTCAATTTCTTAACTGGACTGCATACTTAGGCAGAGTGAGAGGAACCGTCATCACCTAACAGGCTGTGCATACATGTGTAGTGGGCCTGTGGTCAGTAGCTGAGGACACTGCTTCCTAGGGAACCTCTCTCCCCAGCTTCTGGCTTTTCCACTGCCCTCCCATAAGATATTCATCTAAGTACCCAGCAAATGAAGAAGATGAAGAAAATGTTGGTAATCTGTGACTTGTCTACTCTATAGCCAGAGGCTCTAGACAGTAGGAAAAAGAAGTTAGTGAAAGACCCAGAGTATAATGGTTCATGGATTTTAATTATAAAATGTAAAGATCATAGTATTCCCTTATAAAAATGAATGAGGTACTGATATACACTGCATGCATATGAGTCATGCAAATATTATGCTAAATGAAAGAAACAAAGACACAAAAGCTTGCATATTATTGCATAATTCCATTTACATAAAACAGCCAAGGAAGGAAAATGTACAAAGTCAAAAACTAAACTGATGGCCAGCTGGGTGTGGTGGCCCACACCAGAGGAGGCTGAGGTAGGAGGATTATAGGGAGCTCAAGGTGAGCCTGAATTACAAAGAGAGACTCTGTTTCAAAAAAAAAAGATGATAAAAGAAATTAAATTGCTAGCTGCCTGTGGGTGGGAGGAGGGGATAGTGGGGGAAAAAACCTGTTTAATGAGTATGAGATTTTCTTTTGGAGAAAATAACATATTCTGAAATTAGATAAAGGTGGTTGTTACAGCTTATATTCAAATGTTCCCCCAAAGAGCCTCATAGCCTCAAAGCAAAGGCTCTTGGAAGGTAGCTGAACCATCAGGCAATACAACAGCTGACTTGCTACTGGGTGGTGGAGCGTGGGTGGCAGAGGCAGGGCGCTGGGGGCCGACCTGGAAGCTTGTTTCCCTTGCAGCTCGGCCCTTTGCTCTCTGCCTCCTGGCTACGGTGACACCAGCCCCTTTTTCCTGCCCAGGTCCTCTGCCACACTGTTTCTGTGTTTAAGCTGGCCAACCACTGACCGAAACTTCTGAACTCTGAGGCAGAACAAAACTCTGCTCCTTTAAGGGAGCTAAAGTCAGCTACTGACTCCAAGCAGTGAAAAAGTGACTGCGACAGCGGTGCTTTGTGCAAGTTAGTCACAGTCCTAAACACCACTGAATGGTTTCCTTTACAATAGCTAAGCTGATGTTCTGTGAATTTCACCTCAACAAGTTATGTTTCAAAAAACAATAAAAAGACACAGGAACCAACCTGAAGAAGCTAGGTGAAACCAAAGCAGAACAAACCAGAATAACCTGAGTAACAAGATGAACCATAACAGGAATGGCTTACAGCATATTAAATAAAAATAACCCATGAGTCTATATTAGGAAGAGGGAAAAAAAATGGATGAAGAACAGCAGTACCTTCGAAGAAGAAGAAACAGGAAGGAGAAACGCACTACTGGAGACTAGGTAACTCTAATAAGTGGAATGATATCTAATAGCTCCATCTAATAAATCCATAACCAAATTCATATATCTCCCCTGGACACATTCCTCTCCCAGCCTGAGGTAACCGCCCAGTGGGGGTTCCCTGGCTACCTTATCCCATGCATTGTCCAGCCCATCAGCAGATCTACTGGCTCTACTTTGAAAATCAATTTAGAATCAAAACACTTTGGTAATGTCCACTGATCAAATCTTTCCTATTCTAACCTTGCCTCTCCTTTAGTCGATTTTCCAGGGAGCACTGAGAGTACTGTCTATAAAAAGACAAGACACATAGCTGTTCACTCAGAATTATTTATAATATTTATTTATTTATTTTTGGTGGAACCAGGGATTGAACTCAGGCCCTGTGTTTGCCAGGCAAGCGCTTATTCTACTGAGCCATCTCCCGGGCCCTACTTATAATACTTATATCCACTGATGTTTTCTGTACTTTTCTTTATGTGATGCAATTTGTTTTTGTTTTTGTTTTTCGGGGTTTTTTTTTTTTTGGTTGTTGTTGTTTTGTATTTTAGGGAAGGGTCTACAGGGTGTTCAGGGTCTCATTACTACATTGGACTCCTAGTGATCTGCCTGTTTACAGTCTCCCAAGAGCTGTGATTACAGGCACACGACCACCACGCCCAGTCTCAATTGCCCGGCTCAGTGTGCCTTGGGGGCGGGGCCAGCATGGAAGGCCCAGGGATCCAACCCCTGACCCCTGCACATGCTTGCAGGCGCTTTAATCCATTGAGCTATTTGGCCAGTCCTATGTGATGCAATTTGTAAACAGAAAAAAATCAAGAAGATAGGTCAAATGGTATCTATTTCACTCATTTAAAAAGTACAGTGATTTCTTTTCCTGCCTTTGGCAGTCCTACACCACCGGAGTCCTGTTCTCTGCAGTCCTGTTACCTCCTCCTCTCTGCTCTCCAGGGGCTGGGAGTACCACGCCTCCGCCCTGCTCCACAGGCACAACCCAGCAGGCCCAGCTCTGTCACTGTGCTTGCTGGCCTTCTGCCTGCAGGTTTCTCCCCATGGTGTCTCCTTTCCTGGCTGGCATTCTCCTTCCCATAACTCAGGAACCTGCTTAAATATACCGTCCTGGAACTACCGATATAAGCTCACACCCTTGTAATTCGCGCCATCCTTGTCTGGCTTTATGTTTCTGCCCAGGGGATCACACGTTGGTCTGGCCTCTGTTTCCCTCCAGCTAGAACACAAGCTCCACAGAGCAGGAGCTTTGATGTCTCACTGCCAACTACCCAACCTGGTTGCTGAATCGAGAATCCTACTGAGCACAGAGCAGCAACACGCAGTGGACAGAACGGACGCATGACCAGCACGGGGGAAGGGTGTGGGCAACAGGCACATGTCCTCTGACCCGCTGAGCATGGCTGCAGACAGGACCTCACCCCAGACCAGAGAGCGTCACACAGACTACCCTTTCCAACAGCAGAAAATGAACCTGCCAGTCACACTGAGTCATCGGATGACAACGCCAACTTATAGCACTCGAAGGATCTTAGAAACCTGCTCATCCCTGCTGAACCCCGACTCCTACTCAGCCCTCGGACAGGTGTGCTGCTCAGAGGACACGCTTGGCTGGGACTACAAAACTGCTCCATGCGCTTCACTTACAGATAAGGGATCCATGATGCCTGTGCCTGGCCTACAAAACAAGAGCTTGTAATTATCTTTTACAAAGGGAGAGATGTTAGCAATTAACCCACGTGGAGTCCCTTGGAGGTGGGACTCCACGGCCACATGTGCCAGCTCTCTCTCTCCCCGGCTTGATATTTTCCAAGTGCCATTTCTCATTGGCTCAGAGACCACAGAAACCAGATAACTGAATGGAGCTGCCCAAGGGAGTGGTTAACAGCATTTGCGACCCTGAATGTCATCTAGAACAGCAGCTTTAGCCTCGGCTGCACATAAGGATCACCTGGGGAGGTTTATAAACACTTCAAATCTAAGCTTCGACTCAAACTAATTTAACTGAAATCTCTGGCCACACGAGTCAGGTATCATGGCTCTGAAAGTCCCCAGGGCAGTCCCTGTGTGCAGTGGATATCAGAAAACATGTGCTATGGTGTAAATATGAAGTTTCCAGCTGGGACGCACTTCATGAGGCCCTGGGTTGAATGCCCGGCGATGCCAAAAAACTGATCCCCCAAAGACTCCTGTATTGAGAGCCTGATTCTCAATGCAGCAGTGTCACAGGTGAGTGGATGGTGAGGGCACGGCCTTCATCAGTGGCTCAATGCATCGAGGAGGGCACAGCAGAATGCGCTATTAGGAGGAAGGCCTTGGTTGGAGGGATTAAGTCACTGAGGACATGGCTTCCTCTCGTGCCATATTGCGGTTGCTATCAGGTAAGCAACTTCAGGGTATCACTTCACCACACCTTTCTCCCTTGCTGCTCCACCCCAGCTCAGGTCCACAGGAACAGAATCAGTACAATCAGCCGACTTGCTGAAGTCTCTGAAACCACCAGTCAAAAAACAACCCATCCTGGCCAGGGATATAGCTCCGTGATATAGCCCCTCTCAGGCAAGCTTGAGGTCACGGAGTTCAATTCCTGGTACCAAAACCAAACCATCTTCCTTTAAGTTGACTTTCCCAAGAATTTTCTCACAATAGCAGCAAATTAATGAACACAGAAAAAACTGAACTAGAAGGGTCTGGTGGCCATGTTGATCTAAGGAGGCTGGGGAGGGGCCCACAAGCTCCTTACCTCACCAGTGTGTCACTGCCAGCACCTCCCGGGCTGTAATACAGCACATTCTCCAAGGACAGAGAGAACTTCAGTCCCTCAGCCTCTGAGATGTATAAATTGGTGCGATTGTTACTGTGACTGACACATACAAAGACCTGGTCCTCTGAGGCATCCGCGATGTAATATTCCTGTGGAATCAAAATTCAAGAATACATAAGTCAAAAAATGATTATGCCTTGTAGACTTTTTCTGCACATATTAAAGCAATGACTTCCAAATGTCCCTGTGACACAAGTGAGCAAAAGCCCACAGAAAAGTCCCCAACTTTGACAAACAAGCTTGGATGACTTCCCATTCAGAGAACCTGAGGCTGCTCTGCAGCTGGGCCAGCGCCTTTATAGGGCACATAAAGAAAACTGGACTCCAAACTTCAAAAAAGACCTATAAACCTCTCTTTGAGTATTAATGCCTTCCTCTTTGACTCAACAAGCTTTTCTTTAGTACAAAATATACTACAGATTACCGTGTATTTCATTTTCTTTTCTTTCCCCTAAGGTGACTTAAAGGAAGGCAGAACCTACAGAAAGGGGAAAGAACTGACAGGACTGTTCTCCATCACACTCCCCTCTGAGCCGCTAACTGTCCACCAAATACCTGTGAAGTCCAAGGTCCTCCATGGGACCTCCTCGCACAGTCACTTCCCTGATGTCCTTTCCCTACACTGCTCTTTCCTATCAGTCTCTGAGTTGTAACGCTGCATGTTTAAGACCTGACTTTGGTGTATTCCTCTGCTTCATTCTCAGTCTCTCCAATCTGTTTCTCAAAGGTAGGTGTCTCCAAATCTGTCCCCTTTTGGAGCCCAGCTACCTGCAAGCAGTACAGCCGGTACTCAATAAGTATGCGCTTAGTCACACACTTCCTGCCACTACAGCCCTGTCATGTGAGGCACTGACTCATACGATCCCTCTGCCAGTCTTGTTCCACTTCAAACAATGAAATGGGCAATAGCAGGCCAACATGCCCAAAGCACTAATGGCTCTTTCTAGAGCCTTCTGTGGAAAAGGACTTCAAGGGCCCTTTCTAAAATATCCACCCCAACAGAACAGCACCCATCCCATTCCCCAATCTTTGAGGGGGTCAGTAAGATTTCTTCCCAACCTCTAGCAGACCTCACTCACATTAATAGGATGTCTTGTGACAAACTGGGCTGCCCGCATGGGCTTCCGGCCAAAGGAGACCCAGAGCTGGACAGAAGACTGCTGGTGATTGCCCAGCAGATGCTGCCAAGGAGAAAGAAAAAAGAATTGTGTCAAATGATAGCTGTGCAACACAACTGAAGAAGGAGACAAGTTACACCTCTTTTTTTTTTTAATGGTAATAAATTGAAGGTAAACTTTATTTTTTATTTTTGCAAGCATTTATTGAGCATCTTTTATCTTTTTTCCCCATAATTTTATTGAGAAACAAATAGCAATGAGACAGTTTCAAGCCAAATTGG
>NDGN011231935.1:0-16364 GCA_002564285.1 Tympanoctomys barrerae
CCCCCCCCCACTAAATAAATAAATAAATAAATAAATGTTAAAAAAAGTAAAATTAGCAAGAATGAATTTAGGTCTTGAAATGGTTAGCCTCTTCTGTCATCTTCCTTCCACTCCATTCTACCTAGAATTTAAATACATTTAGTGAGGTATCCTCAGAGTTTGAAACTGTATGGAAGTAGCATATGTACTTTATAGAGCCAAGACATGGCCCCTCCTCCTGAGTAGCTTACTAAACCACATACTAAATAGATATTATTTCCCTTTAGCAAGAAGAGCAAGGTAGAAAACACAGATGTTCAGAAACCCACAAATAATACAACATAATGGTCTTCATTCACACAGATCAAAATACTGATTTTCTTGTTTCTAATTAAAAATAATTGATAGCAAGGTCATTTGAGTAATGATTGATGCCAAGTAACTCTTTCCCTAATTGAATGGAATTCTCTCTGGGAAATATTTTCTAATCTGTTGTTTGATATCCTAATCATGATGATAATGGTATACTTGAAGTCTTACAATGTACAAAGTATTTACAAGCAGCATGATTTCTTTTGATTCTCATTGTGCTCCTGGCAGAAGCATATGGATAGCCATGGTTATTATGCAGAGTTTAGAGAAGAACTATCTTAAAATGACCTCAGTGTTAATGACAAGGTAATAGACAACCTGCACACACACATGCCTGTTCTTTCTGCACTTTCTTTTACTTAAGTTCTTTGATAAAATAAAAGTGGTTGAGCAGATTGACAAAACAAAAATAAAGAGCATGGATAACCCAGTGGAATGGTGAGTTGGAAGGTGGAAACACAAGGAAGATACTTTTAGTGGTTTCTCGTTAATCAAATAAGTACAAATACCACCACTGAGACTGAGAACAGGTAAGGTGTTGGAAGTTCAAAGAGAGAGTAGTGGGAAGGAACAAAAGAGTACATTGATGAGGAAGTATGGACCAACACTGCTGCTGAGTCCTAGTGACCAGCATAAAGTTGTGTTCATCAACATGCTTTGTGATTTCTCCAGCCAAATCCAGCTGTTTCAATGTAGTAAGGAGAGTAGAATTCACCTAGGTGAGAGTTTTGCCCCAGCAATAAAAAGGAGAGTGATAGGGGCAAAGACACTGAAAGATAATAGAGGGTGATCATAAATATTGTAATAGTTTGGGTTCAATGAGAGACCATGGAACTCAAACTGAGTAAATAAAGAAGTCAGAGTGGGGATGAGGATATAACTCTTAGTGGCCTAAGCACCTGCCTAGCAAGCACAAGGTCCTGAGTTCGATCCCCTGTACTGCAAGAAAATAAAGAAAAGAAGCAAGCAAGCAAGAAATTAAAGGTCAGAAGTTCCAGTGAAGAAACTCTCCCTGCCAATTGCAGATTGCTCCATGACTTCTTCCCTGTAGTGTTCAGTCTTCATTGTCAACTTGGTTAGTTTGAAAGACCCACAGAAAATTATTAAAAGCACACACTTCTGGGTGTGTCTCTCGGGATTTCCAGGCACAACTTGACTGCCAGAGCTCTAACTTTATCAGTGGGTTCATTGGATAAGAGAAATGATGGGTTTCTGCCTCCTGGCTGTCATGAGGTGTAACTCCTCTCTCCCGTGTCCTTCTGCCACACTCCAGGGGCACAGCAATGAGCATAGTCTACTGCGCACAGCCTCTGCAGTTGTGAGCCAAAACACACCTTTCCTTTTTTTCAGTTGTGTATGCCAAGTATTTTGTCCCAGCCATGTGAAGGTGACTAATATACTTCCAGAGAGACCCTTTTTACCAAGATGGCACTGAAGGCAAAGAAGGAAGCCCCTGCCTCTCCTAAAGCTGCAGCCAAAGCAAAAGCTCTGAAGGCCAAGAGGATGGTGCTGAAAGGCATCCACAGACAGAAAAAGAAGAAGATACAAATATCACCCACCTTCCACTGTCCCAAGACACTGCAGCTTCAGAGCCAGCCCAAATGCCCTCAAAAGAGCACCCCCAGGAGAAACAAACTTGACCATTATGCCATCATCAAGCCTCCCCTGACCACAGAGTCAGCCATGAAAAAAGATTGAGGACAACAACACACTCATATTCACTGTGGATGTCAAAGCCAGTAAGCATGAAATCAAAAGCTGTAAAGAAGCTGTATGACATCGATGTTGCCAAGGTCGATACCCTAATCAGGTCTGAAGGAGAGAAGAAGGCATATATTCAACTGGCTCCTGATAATGATACATTGGATGTTGCCAACAAAATTGGGATCATCTCAACTGAGTCCAGCTGGCTAATTCTAAATACATACTTTTTTCCCCCATTAAAAAAAAAAAATACACTTCCAAAGAATGCATCATGAGAAAGGAGAGAAACAAAAAATAGTAATGGAGAATGGAGAAAGCAGACAGGCACCACTACAGACTAGTGGCCGAGGTGAAAATCACAGGTGACAAGTTGTGTGAGAGCCTCCATAAGAGCCTTCCCCAAAATACTTAACATTAGTCTACGTGAAAAGCACCAGACCACCCCAGCTGAGGGATATTCTGCGGAATACCTGCCCAGCACTCCTGCACACTGCCATGCCAAGGTCATTTCCATCAAGAAATCTCGGCATCTGTCACAGACCAGAGGCACCTAAAGAGATATGGTGATTAAATGTGATGTGATATCTTGGACAGATTCTTAAAGCAGAAAAAAAAAAAAAAAACTATTGAAAACTGAATAAATTATTGACCTTAGATACTAAGGCATGTCAATATTAGGTAAGTAACTCTGAAAAGTGTATATGAAAATATAAGATATTAATAGGAGAAACCAGGGGCGAACCAGATGGAAACTGTGTACTACCTTGGAAACTTTTCCGTAAGTCTTGTTATTCCAATTGAAAAAAAAAGTTTATGCAAGAGCAAGCATATGGCACTTCCCAAGAATCCACATATTTGCCTGAAACTTAGCATTGTCTTCTCAGCAGGATCATTGTAGTGCTGTGAAATTGTCTCTTCGGGTCATTGCTATTTCAGCTTTCCATTCATTATGACTTCCCTCAAAGTTGCTGTGACACCAATATGGCACTTGTAACAAGTGGCTGGTCATCTTCTGCCTGCACACAGTGTAAAACAATTAGGCAAATATGATAATCTTTTTTATTTCAAAAGTGTCCAGCTGTTTATAGTGTTCTGATGAAACTTTTGAAATCCAGATTGCTCCCAGCCTTAAATTTATGTCTGACCCAGGACTACAGAGATTGAATAAATAAGATGAGGATATACTTAATGATACTACAGCTTGTGACTTGTAGGATTGTCAGCACAGCATAAATAAATTCATTTATTTATCAAATCAGTGTGGATCTTGCATCTGCTGTGTGACAAGAATTGTCCTGCACACTCAGACACAAGAGAGTAGCAAGACATCTTCTCGGCCTCTCTGGTCTTTTATTTTAGCATCCTTTTTTTCCAGAAGCTATGTTGGTTTCTTAAGACCTGAAAAAAGAGTAAGTTGTGTTGAGGCCTGAATGTCTTCTCAGACTGGTTTAACATCCCAGACATTGGTGCTGGGCCAAGATTCCCAGGTCTGTCTCCTTGGGACAGAATTCACATTTCTTTCCCTAAGCCCCTTCTGGGGCCTCTTGCAGATCAAGGGAGACAAGAGGAGATTTTTCAGAACTGTCCTCACTGATAACCAAGGGAAGATGCTCCGGACGTTGCCCTTTCTCACTGTTGAGGACATGACCTAACTTGAACTCCAGAGATGTTTGAAATTTCAAGATGGAACTTTTAAAGAGTTACGTGAACCAAGTGTTTCTTTTCAGGAGAACTTTTCACTTGGCCAGTGGTCACACCCCATCAAGGTGTCCTGCCCTGGCAGTCTTTTCTCAGCAGAACTTTTTCTCTGAGGATCTTTCCCGTGACTCTGCTGAATTTCTAGCTCCTTGAGTCCATCAGCGACCTTGCCAGCTGCAAATGCCAAATGGGATTTTTAAACAGAAAATGATTTTAAAACTTGAAAACTTCATTATTATATTTAAAATTCTCCTTTAATAGTCACCTGACACTTTCTTAAGTCAATCTCCTTTAACTTTTTTAAACCTTTGATTAGTTGGAACTAGTAATAGTTTAAACTTCATAATTTAGCATCCATTGAGAGAACCCATAAGAATTCCTTGGCTCGTCAATTACACAGTGTTTCAAACCTGTGTAATTATCCTACTAGAAATACACAGTTTTCAAGAAAAACAAAGCAAAATGAAGATAACTTTGTTATCAAACCTGACCATAAACATGAGATTAATTTATTTTAAAATATAATCAGAAGACAAATTATTGCCCATCTCTAACCCCAAGAAAGTGTGAACTTAAAACATGTATCAAAACATTATTTCCCATGTTCATTCTGAGTTCTATTATGTAATCAGTAGGCAAGATGAAGGCTGTAACACAAAATATATTTCTCACATAGATTATGGATCCATTTTTCTTATTTGCAAGCAAAACAAGGCCCTCTGCTTATTTTCTTCAGTGTATTAATAAAGAAAGCAAACTCTGCTTTTCCATAACAAGGAAAACAACTGATACTGAAATTGGAGGGAAATTAGTTCCAATTAAGACAATTGCGCAGCTGTGAGGGAGGACATGCGTATACTTAGATGGCTGCCCTTATGGTATGCTTAATAATAGAAAAATCTAACGATCTGATGTATCAATCGAGTCTTATAATTTTCAACAAAGTTTTAATTTTTGTCTGACGAATGGTGCTATTTTTATTCTGGTTCACAAATTGGAACATATTTGAGTAAATTATTTTAAAAGCATGCTGAAGCGTTCATTGTGCCATCATATTTTTTTCCCTTTGCATTTCCAATTCCATCTGTCCCTTTTTTTTCCCCCTCTGAGAGAATTCTGTGTGTGTTAAAATAGATCCTTTTCTTGAAGTGCTAATTATGTACGAGAGAAATCCCAACTGTGAATGGATTGTCATCGTCAAGGACTTCAAGGTTTTACTTTTTCAGTGCTTTCTTGTAAGTGGTAGTAAAGTGTTAAGAGCTAGGCAGACACGATGCAGTCGGTGGCCAGCCTACACCCTCAGACAGAGTGGGGATGCATTTGTAGGCAGATACAGGAGCAGAAAAGAGCCTTAATGCCAGACGAATACATACTGAGGTGAACCATTCCTCTGTAGTAGTGCAGCACAGGCCACGCCTCGCGGCACACATCCAGGTATTTGAGAGAGCCCATGTTAAGACAAAGGACTTTCTCTGGTTAATAAAAATCTTGCACTTACAAAAGCTTTCAATGGTTTCCAAATAAAGAAAGAAATTACTTTTGTTAAATCCAACAAAGGACTTTTATGCCACACTTGAAGTAGAAGTGAAAAACACTTCCTAAAAGAGAAAATGCTGACTGACCAAAGCAAAGGAGCGAGGAGGGTCCAGGATGATCTGGGAAATGGCTGCAAAGTCAAAACAGAGAGAGCCAGACATTATTTATAATGAAAAGGAAAGGGCGCTGAAACCAATTTAAGAGGGAATTAAATTTCTTGGCTACAAAACTGTGATGGTAAGGATGAAGAGGACCCTAGTGAACAGAGCTTTAGACCACACACACACAAAAACCCCACAAATGGAGAAAGGTTGTGGAGAAATAGATTGCACTCTACCACTCAAAGATGCATGTGTGTCTTTGTATGTGGGAATGTGGAATGTACATACACAAACACACACGCAAATATATACACACACACACACACACATACAACTTCTCCTTTCCTCCTTTTACTCATGGGTGCTCTAAAAAATTTACCATAAGCAAAATTACTTTCTCACTTAGAGCAAAGCAGCGCAAGGGGAAGACCTGTGCCGGCACAGAAAGAGCTTGTCAAGGCAAGCCTGTCGGGTGATTCTGCTAAGGACTGGCTCCAGGCAGGGCAAGTTGTTTTCAAGCAGATTAAATCTGCCCGAAAGAGGTTTTTGCCCCTTTCCTCACCCTACCAATTCTCCATCAGAAAAACCCTGGAGTCCACATCTATTAAAAATTGCCTTGCGGGAGGATGCCAGTGTGTTGTGAAAGTTTCCCTAACCAGTACTGGTTCCGAGAAGAGGGAGAGTCAGAGTAAAAGACATACTTTAGAGAGATTGTTTAACTCTGCAAAGGAAGATGAGAAGTCACTTCTCATCTTCCTTTGCAGAGTTAAACAATCTCTCTAATAGTATGTTCTAGGAGGAAAATGGCTAAACCCCGAGTATTCTTCAGAATGACCAGTGTAGACCGTGCAGTTCACTATATTTGGTGTGGCTCAGTATAGCCAAATTGCTAACTCAACTTCAACTATTGCCACAACTGGGAGAGACAAAGTGCATGATGGCACTTTTTTGGGTAATTTTCTGGCAAAGTTTTAAAATATCAAAGCTATTTGAAGGAAAGAAAACAACCTGGAAGCTAGAAACAATATTCAAATCTGTATTGTTTCCTGAGTACAGGTCACTTATTTTAATCAGAATGTATATACACACACACACAAAGATGTGAGATTTCTCCCTTGAAAATCTTTAACAGTAGATTTCAAATAACTTCCACTGCTAGTACTAATTGAAAAGTATAAAGGTAATAATGACCAGATGGACTAGTTAATATGATAATAACTCATGAACATTTGTTAATCACTATTGAAAAGATAAATGGTTAAATGCAATTATTATACATTCACGTACTCTAGCAAGTTCTGAGTAAAAGTTCTTGCTTGCAAATTTTTGGGATGAATTTTAAGCTGTTATAAGTAGGTAACTTAATGAGAATTTTCCTGGGGGAAAAACATTATTGAAAGAAAAATACAAAGCCACATTAATATTTAATTTCTTTGATGAAGATTTTATCAACCAATAATACACAATTAGAACCATCTTCTTCTCAGAGAGATGATGTTTTTTTTTAAATATTGGACTCAAATATAACTTTTATTCCTGTATTTACATTTGGATGAATAACATGAGCAATATCTTGAAGAAATAAGTGGAATTTATTTATGTCTTCTTAGATATGACTACTGATAGGACAGAAATAGGCCTTGTCAGGTTGAGAATGTGGAGAGGTATTTAAATTGAGGTCTTTTTGTTACTTATTGTAATGAAAAAATGTATGTCCTGAGCTTTGTATAAAGGTTTGGATTGTTTTGGATGAAGTCATAATGAAATAGGAAAAATATAACCTCCAACCTGTTAGATGTCAGTTGTGGTGAGTTCGTATCCCCTGAAATGGAAGAATGAATTCTAAGGCACAACAGAGGTTAATGGTTTACTAAGAGAGAGCATCTAAACAGGAAGGGTCCAGAGTGGGTGGCCATTCAGGGACCTTTGTCAGGGGTAATTTCTGTGGCAAATTCACAAGGTGGGCACAGCATGGGTCAAACTATAACCAACCAATAGGATTACAAGCATAGTTTCTGTGCTCATATTGCCCTGGTAGAGAAATGGCTCACATAGCAAGGATACATGTGAAGGATAAGGGCATCTTGGGGAAGGGATGGGTCCAGATGCTCTGGGCACTCTTTTTTTTTTTTTTTTTTGGTGGAACCAGGGATCGAACTCAGGCCCTTATGCTTGCCAGCGAAGCACTTATTCTACTGAGCCATCTCACCGGCCCCTGGGCACTCATCTTAATGGTTGAGGCCTCTCTGGATTCTTCCTGGACAAGGTGGTGCGATTACAGTACAGTTCCAAGTTACTGCTTCTCCTTAGGTGGCAGGTAGATGCTGGCCACTGCATTTTTATCTTGAGACCTGGTCATTGGTTGCTCCTCCATTCACAGTTCTGATGTCTTTACTTTTCATGGACTTCCTTGAGAGCCCAGTCCCTCTCTGACTGTATACTAATTTCTGTCTGACTTAGCTGAATCAGAATCCTCCAATCTGGGAAGAAGAGGAAGTGTGGCCACGTGTGTTGGCCTCTGTTCTTCAAAAGCCTGGGTCTCTCTTTTCTGGTACTATAAATTCTCCTTAGAGGTGAGTCCAGAGTTATTGCCTGGGATCACATGAATCAAATCCCCCTTGATACTTCCTCTTATTGCAAAGCACAGTGAAATGCATTCTACAGCAAAGAAATTGGTCTGTACTTTAGGAGCCAAGGGACAGTGGCTCACTCCAATGAAAAGATCCAGAGAAGTCTTAGGTGGTGTTGGGGTAGAAGTGGGCCTTGTAGGGGAGCAGAAAGAAGAAGTCAGAAAAATTCTCGTTTGACATGTGAGAGAACAGGTGGTTAAAGTTTGGAGAACAGGAAAATAGAATTTCTAGGAAGGGCAAGAGAATGAGCAGAAACAAGATATGAGATGTTTAATTTAACACCTTTATTTTTCCAGATAGTTTTCAATTTTTTTTTTGTGCCATGCTATTGCTATTCATGCTATCGAATAAAATCTAATTTTTGGTATTATTTTCATCATATTTTAATCTTTTTGTGGACCAGTTTATCCAATGGGATAGCTAGCCCATTTCCATTCTACTCCTTCATCAATTTCAAGGAATTTCTAACTCTGGTACTAGCATCTCTCCTAAAATTACTGATGTCAGTAACTCATTCCTGGAAAGAAGTTTTACATACAAATACTAGCCACTATTTGTTTTTCCAGTACCGAGGATTGAACGCAGGACCTTGTGCTTGCCAGGCAAGCACTAGCCACTATCTTATTACCCATTTCTGTAAAAGAGGAAAATTAAAATGTGTATTTCCCCAAATTCCTCAGCAAATTTTCTGAAACTAAATGAAAATCCAATAAATACATGATAGCATAGAGTTAAGATCTACAATGCTTTGGACATAGTGTCTAGGCCATCAGTAATTGTTTTAGAAAGCACAACTGCCACTGTTTAGTCAGTAATGTGTAGAATTAAAAGTTACATTACAGTCAACACACAGGAAAAAGACAGTAAGTAAATTTTCTACAAATAAAATACAGAGAACCAAAAATGACAAGGACATTTATTATGGGAAATTTTATTTATGAAGGGTAGCATAAAAGGGTAGCATTATGAAGGGAAATTTAAAAGCATATTCACTTGTATATTTTTCCAAATGTGTAACATTCGGAAATGTTCTGACAATCCACCTAATAGTTTAGAGAATGCAATTTAAAGCTTTTTACACATTCTTTTATTTAATAACTTTGGAAGAAATGTACTGTTTCCATGTGAAGAACATGGGTTAATGTTTGAGTCCTAAAAATAAATTATATAAAAATTAGTAAATAGGATTAGGGTTTATATTTGAGTTAATACCATCACATCATACTTCGATATCAATATTTTTGAATTAATGTAAATTTCCTGATTTTGATAATATGTAGATTACGTGTCTATGTTCTTAGTGGGGGAATCTGAATGAGGATTAGATGAGGTGTCTATTACTTTGACAACAATTTTAGAACAAAAGTATTTTTAAAAGCTTTAACTGGGAAGATATGAGAAGGATATCTATACTTTGAGGTTATTGTAGAGTTAGGCTGGTCCACTTATGCTTATGATAGGATCGTAAAATAAATTGGATTTATTTTTGTAATATGCACTGAACATAATTGTATTCTGTGTTAGGGATGATGAGAATACATTGATAATCACAGTCTAATTATATTATTCATATTAGGAGCTAAACCACAGTATAAGAAGAATAGTGACCATGTTTATGTAACTTGATAAGTCAAAATTGCGGCAGTGAATGGATCAATAGTTTGCAGCTGCAGCTATTTCTATTCTATAAAATGTGATCCTTTTATTCTAGGTTTTTATACCTCATACAGCACATAATAGAATCTATGCCACCACAACTCCTTTTATATAAGCTGGCTCACTGATAAACAGATGCTGAATTTTAAGAATATGCAAAAGGGAGTGAGCAAAAGAAAATAAGGAGATTTGTGCGTGTAGAGCATTTACTGTGTATCAAGCATTATGCTGGCCACTTCCATTGTCTCCTTAAATCTTCCTAACGCCTCTGCAAGTCAAGTAGCATTAACTCCACCTGAGAGCTGAGGAAATTGACCACTAGAGATGGAGCAACATTTCAAAGGCTTCTCAGTGAGGGTGTGTCTGTGACGCAAACGCAGATCGGCAGCCTTCCTTCAGCCCTCCCCCTCTTCCACGGCCACAGCACGATGATTCTGATTGTGACGCTAGCTCAGTGATTACACTTGTCTATAAAGATAATAAATCTTTGATCTTTTCTTATCCCAGGAAAGTATTCTGTATTGATCCTTACGTCCTTCTGATCTCTCTGTAGTACTTGGAATTCACTCTCTCAGATATGGACTAAATTCTAAATATACCAGGCAATTTTGTCTTGTGTTCCATAAAATGATACAATGAGTTACTATTTTTCCCCAACAACAGAATCTACTCCTAATACCTAGACAAAGACTTTATTCAAAATATGTCAAATGGGCCACAGAATCCTGATGAAGTTGATGAGCACTATCTAGCTGAAGTGTCACCTGCCACTGCTGCCTGGCATTACTCTTCTCGGAAGTGGAGCTCAGAATCTCCAATATTACTTTTTCTAAAAGGCCAGCACCCATACCACATGCACATGCACAGCTGTGATTATGTTTTAAAGAGTCTAAGTCACATGGGTACATCTTAAATAAAAAGAAGGCCAAGGGCATTTGTGTCCGCTTTCACTGGCGACTCAAGCACTGTGAAATCTTCACTCTCTCCACTAAGCAGCCATGATGGACTGAGATGGTCACTACGCCACACTGCAGGACAAATACCTAGGAATGTCAGGAGCAACCTAACTCTGCCTCTGAATTGACGTGACACCTAGAGAATGTAAAATGTCTTCATATTGCACCAGTCAAAGTAGGGTCTCATAGATGCCAGGAAATAAATGGTCCTTTGTTTCCTCTAGAGATGTTTCCCGGGCTTCTGGGCTCTTTGTCTGAATCAACAACTTGCCACTTGCTGAATTACGTATTTTCTAGTAGCAGAGACCAATACTGAATATCTCCCATGGTGGCAGTTCATATACAACCATCTCACAACTTACCTTCCATTATAGCTCAGGGAGCAACGTGACTTCACTAGGCGTCACAGATACTAATTTGCCTTCCCTGGACACAATATATTGGTGAGCATTATAAGCCAAAGACTTATGGCCTGCTTTATTGAATATCATGGCACTAATTAGTAATGTTAGCCCTGGTCAAAGAACTATTCTTTAACAGCAAAATAAGTAAAGAGTTCCTCTTTGGCTCACATCTATGAGAATCACAAGATTTGTCACATGCTCTGTTAAAAGAAGCAGCATCATAGTGTGCTAGAACTAGGCGTGGTGTATTAAAAATTTAAATTTTAGAATAAGTAATGAGCCATCAAGGGTAGCTATCCCATGCTAAAGCTCCAATAAGGTATCTATTAGTCATGTAGCTAGAGTTTTTTGTTTGTTTGTTTGTCTTTTTTTTTTTTTTTTTTTTTGTCTTTTTTTGAGACAGGTTCTTGCTATGCAGTTTAGGCTGCCTTGAACTTATTTTGTAGTCCAAGCTGGACTCGAACTCAATGATCCTTCTGCCTCAGCCTCCTGAGTACTGGGATTATGGGCGTGCACCACCACGCCCTGCACAACCCTAGGTGAAGATCTTTTATCCTCTCTATTTGGAGCACAAAGTTTGAAAAAGAATTATTAGCTTCTGAAACCCTCAAGGTCTGTTAGTGGAGAAAGGTTGTTTCTGAAGGTGTCAAGGAAGGGAAGGGAGACATTGTACTGGATAAAGAGATTATCTCCTACTGTGCATGACAAAGAAGGCAGCTGCTGCACGGTGGAACCAAGAGAAGGAAGGGAGGAGGGGACCACCCAGGAGCCTCCTAGTATTTCCACACAAAGGTGAAAGAAGGGAAGACCACATCCACCAAACACAACTGCAAACACTAATGAGTTAGATCCTTCAGGAGCAAAGACTTGAGCAATGAAACCTTGTAAACAAACAAAACAAATTTATGAATAACTGAGAGACCAGGTAAGGGCGTTAGACCAAGAATGATGAATATAAAATGGCTTCATGCTGGTTATAGATATTATGAACATAATAGTTATGAAAGTTTTCTTCCTTGCGTCGCTATACTGTATCATCAACAATTTCCCCTCCAACATGCACATTTCATACAGGATATATTAACACTATAATTTTATACTTGATTTAATTTCATAGTTGATATCAAAGAGAGATTATGATGATTGAAATAGGAATGACCATCCTCCCCAGATGGATACAATGGCTTATGTCAGTGTGAGCTTATTTTGCCTGTGGGGCTCTGCCTAGATTGCATAATGAGGCAATCATGAGAAAGCCATAAAGAAAAAGAGAAAACGTTTTTCTCCAGTATCTGCTGTAAGAATACTCAAGAATTAATAGACAGTTGTATCAAAAGAGCTTCTTAGATTTTATCCAGTTTTCTTTAAGTTAAACCCTTACAGTTTTCTAAATGCCTGTAAGAAGACATGAGATGCCTAGTTCACAAATACGTTGATTATTCATGGCGTAGAAAGCAGCATAAACTTCAGGTTCACACAAGTGTTCTTTGCCCAAAGCCTGTTGGCATGACATGGAACCAATCACTGGTGGCAAACCTATGGCACATGCACGGCGGAGGGCACTCAGAGCCCTCTGTTGGGGTGTAAGCCAAGTCGACCCAACAGCCAAGCATCAGATGACAGTTATTTTTTCTAAACTAAAATCATAGCATGTAGATTCAATTGCAGTAGTGGCAGTTAATGATAAATAAATGGATTTTAAAATTTAGTTCGGACATTCGAACTCTAAAAGATTCTCCATCACTAAATAGGCAGGTGCTACACACAGATGGGCTTTGCCTTGCAACTGAGAATTCTGAATTTAGGACATCCCCATTTTATAAGGCAGCTGCTAAGAACTTAAACAAATTCAAGATATTATTTTATTATCCTGATCAGGAAACAAGTCTGCCTTCTGCCTCAAAAGGAAGCTTCATCTTTCATGGCTTTTTGTTATTAAGCCATCTCAGAAAGACAATGTAGAACTGAATAGTCCTAGATATGCCGAAATGTTATGGTGAGTTATCTTTTAATCAGATGGTGTAAAAGAGCAAAATCCCTTCTGCCCATATTACTTGTTTTTTCCTAGCCAAGTCCTGACAGATAAGATTGTGTTTTGGGAACCCTAGTTAAGACAATAAAATAAAAAGATATATGAAAACTGAGGACAAAATTATTATTTGTATATCATAGGATTGTATCTCATGTAATTAAGATTATCATTTTTCTATCATAAAAATATACTTTAACACTATATCCAAGCTTTCCCCGAAAATCTTAGAATTACTGGAAATCTTCAAAAGTGACTTAAACATATTTATTTATACTGTATATAGATACACAAAAATTACTTAGTTCTTTTGTGTATCAGTAATGACATATGATCACTTCTTGGCCTTTTGGCTAAGATCAAGTGCAGAAGTAACATATGACAACACATAGCTGAAGTATTTATAATAAAAGATTTGTTAATCATTCACAAAACATATATGAATTAATTTAAATTAAGAGATCAAACTGCATCAAATAAACTAAACATTCCTATTACTAGATATGGTCAAAGAACTGAATGGGTGACGAGAAATATAGATTGCTTAGAAGGAATAATCTCATGACATATTTACATTCTTTTTAAATTAAAGGTTTAATATGTTGTTTATGAAATTTCCAATAAAAGAAAAGCTCAGAGAGGTCAAAAATAAAACTATCACTGTAAGGCCCAAATCACTAAACATCCAGGAAGACAAAAAATCCAGGTCTTCATGAGTTACAAGGGCATAAAAATAAAATAGAGCTCTTGATTCAAAGTCCACTGTTCCTTCCATTGAAGTCTACTGATTCTATTGCATGAAATATTGTGTGCTTTTCTATCACAAATCAGACTATTCTTAATGTAAGGAATTCTATGGAAAAATGTCAGATGTTGTTTATGATATGCATTATATTATTTTCAAAGACTAAAATCCTTGTACTGGGCTGTAGTTTTTCGTATTCAGTTTCCACCTCCCTCCCCCACCATTGACCACAGTACTGGCCTTTTCCCCCACGGAGCCTCTTCTCAGTGCTTCCATGCAAGAAATCTTTTCAGTTCCAGAATTTGGCTGGAAAGTTTGGAGGGTTGAGTAGTGACAGTCAATTCAGAGCTCCTGACACCCTAGCTGTTGTGATGGATCAAGTTCTGCACATGGCCCCAGTAGACATAACGAAATGTAGGAGACAAGTCTAACCAGGACTGCTGAGTATAGGCCAGTTCTTTTTCTCCAGCTGCTGGTGTTCAACGTGGTATGAGATTGGAGGTAACTGGGGCATGATCACATAGCCCTCAGAGGGGACAGAGAGAATCATCTGATCGCCTGGGACAACCTTTGCTTTAAAATATATTATTACTGGGATTTTCCAGGTTTGGATTCCATAAAAAATTTCCTCATTGATTGGGTGTTCTCATACAGTCAGAAATAGCTCTGATTTAACCAAGCTCCTAATGGTGATCAAAATAATACATATCTTAGGAAGGAGTAGAAGAATTTCATATAGTAATTTACAAGAAGTATGCAATAGACTACAACCAGTGGCACCAACATTCAAATTCTACCCATTACATACAGGCTTTGACTTGATATAATGTTTTTTGAGGGACAATTGCTTTGTATGCAAATTTCTTTAATAATATTTAAAGAACTCCATTTGAAGAAATGATGTATAAGTTGTATTCAAGATAAATGTGTATTCATGCTTAATAGCTTGAACTTGAGTTACTGTATTTGTAGAAGAGAAATACAAGTGTATGAGAGTTGGCAAAATTTAGCTTGCATACTGAATTATAGAAATACAACATATGTGCATGTAAAAATATTCTCCTCCTCATTACTGTTTTCACGTAGCTTCCTGTCAGTTCCCATATACCTAATGACTTCAGTCCAGCTTGGGGGAGATTTCATCCTTGTGGTCAATCATAGAAAGCTGGATTTCCACATTTTCTACTCATGGTGAATATTTTATCAAGCTTATGGTATTTATTTGCTCTGGAAAAATAAATTTATGCTCATGAAGAGCTCATCTTTCACTGAAAAAAACCAAATACTAACTATATAACATCAGACAAGTGAACATTATAAAATGATGCAAAGAGAGTGGTCAGAAAGACACTGATAAGTGACATTAAAGCGAAGATCTCAGTGGCCTAGTGAGTGGCCTCTGAAATGTGTTGTAGAGAACAGATGGCAAATTACCAAAGTAGGAAGAAATACTCTCTTGTTCTGTTGGAGGAAAGGTATAAGCCCACTGCTTGGAGCAGAGGAAGTTGTAGAAATTGAGCTTAAAGCTATCATCAGAAGCCAGGTGTATACACCCTTAAATGTAGAGAAATATTGAGTTCAATTCTGAAGGGCCTGTTTTAAACATCCAGGTAGTGAATATTAATTGTTACAGCAATAACCAGGAACTACGTGTATAGCTTTTAAAAACAGCACACAGAAGTATGTATATAGTAGTTTTCTAAACAATAGAATCTGATTTGGAGCAAGACTTTAGTTCAATCAATATGGAAAGTATATGTGGGGCAGAGAAACAAGGTAGATGATATGAAAGAGACACAGTCAACAGGATTCAGATGGTGGGGTATTATATAAGGAAAATGGCACACTCTCTACAATAAACAAACTACACAGTTGAGGTGGAAGGGGAGAGAGAGAGGTGGCAGACTGGTCGATAGTGTTAAAGACACGGAAATTGAAAGATGTGCATACTTAACTAATTTTAATAGTTACACTATCACACTCCAATGTGTGGATTTTATTCAAACCCTGACTCAAGGTTCAGGGATATAGCTCAGCGGCACAGTGCCTGCCTGGCAAGCTCAAGGTCGTGAGTTTAAGTTCCAGTTACCAACCCCGGCCAAAAAAAAAAAAAGAAAGAAAGAAAGAAAGAAAAAAGAAAAAGAAAAATCCTGACCCAAACAAATAACCTCTAGAAAAGGTAGAACAAAAACTAACAGACAAATGTGAATACTGGCAGGACCATAAGAACTGTGGTTAATTCCTTAAATCATACGATTCTGCTTTTAAACAGATAGTATCTTTTAGAACCAAGTACTAAAGTATTTATAAATAGGATGTCATAATATCTGAGAGTTGCTTCAAAATAATCTGAGGTATGCAGAGACCAAAGTTCGATCCCCAGCTTACCCTGCTGGCCCCGCCCCCGGTGTGCACTGAGACCGCAATTGAGACTGGGTGTGGTGGGGCTGGTGTTGCGTGCCTGTAATCCCAGTGTTTGGGAAGCTGAAAGCAGGAGGATCACTACAAATCCGATCTGTGTAGTGAGACCCTGTAGACCCTGTACTAAATACAT
>NDGN011231970.1:0-16873 GCA_002564285.1 Tympanoctomys barrerae
AAAAAAAAAAAAAAAAAAAAAAAAAACCAGCCCTGTTGTATTAATAGTTCAATCCTTAATCACAATTCAAAACAGAAAAAAAGTAAGATAAGTGCCAATCCTCTTCCATTTTCTCAGGAGAAGGTGAGATTACAATTTAGAGAAGCTGATAGAAAGCTTGAGTACTAAATTAAGAGAACACCGAAATGGGAAGGCCGATGTGTCCAACTTAGCGCAGCTACATACAGTGCTCCGTGAGGAGACAGCGAGCGATGGAGGAGCACAGGTGCGAGGACCGCTCAGTGTCCTGGCACGTGTAGGACTCTGGGGGCAACGAAGGGAACAGCACTAAAGCAAGACGCTTTCTTTCTCGTATACTGCAGTGGCTAGGCTCTTTCACAGCACAGCATTAGAAGTCTCACGTTATAGCACTATGAGTTGAATTGGCCCAATAGATTGGAGAAAACCTGCTTCTACTTTCAGCTGTGTGAGCATCCGTTGGGATTACAGGCCTGTGCCACCACACCCAGCTAAGGGTATTTCGGCTAAAGAGCAGGGACTGTCTTTAAAATGAAAGATGTAAAATTAAGTTAGAGAGGATACTGAGAGTTTGGATATGATATTTTGTTACTCAAAAGGTATGAATAAGAACTATTCCCAACTTGATTTCTTTATTGTAAATCACATTTAGAAATCATATCAATGTTAATTAATTAATTAATTTTTGGTTTCACATGGACACTAACCTCCCATTCATCTGCCTGCTTGGAGACCCATAAGGAATGGGACCCAAGGAGCTCATTGTTTGGATAGAAAGTGCTGAGTAATTAAGAGCTCCAACCTTATTCTGAAATTAAAATTTTCTTCAGCAAATGATGTAAATGATCATTATTTTGCCATCTAATTATACTACACAATTATAACAGAGGCAATAATATGTAGCTTATCTATGTTAATTTAATCCTGCCAGTAGCGAAAATATTTCTGGCTTAAAAATACACTGGCCCTTTGATTTCATCAATGAGACTGGATAAATAAAATGATTCACCAAACGGAATGAACACAAAAGTTAACATAAAAATATAATGGAAAAATCTGAAAAACAATGAATACTATAGCCATTGAAAGATATCTGTAGAAAAAGAGCAGAAATCAAGTTCATTTTTGCTTTCTCATTTAGAGATTTATATAGCTAAATACCTGTTTATGTATCTGTAGCTATATCTGTATCTAAAAATCTTTGCATGTCTATGTACTTTTTAAACTTTAATACTGACAAATATTCAGTATCAACTGCATTTGTAGCAATTAAACATGTTCAGTAATCCACGAAACTGTGATATGAATCAGTGTATTCTTTCAGACATTAATATAATGTATATCATTGAATATTTGAAAATTAAAAATGTACGTAAATAACTATTGACTTGTCTGTTTAACAGTAATGACTAAATAAATAAATATAGAACGAGAGAGAGATAAATATTGTGTTTATTACTGCAGTAATTATAATTTTATATTCATTTCTATGTATAGCCACATTTATCTCCAAATAATGGAAAAATACACTTACCAAGATGGTGGTAACAATCAGAGACCGATTAGATAACGAATCTGTGATATTAGCTGGCTTTCCCTTTTGGCTTTCTGTCATGTTCAGGCCACTGGCTGGATCCCAAGTTCCAATCTATAAAATAGCATGCGTACTTTGTAAATTGTCCATCAGGCACCAGAGAAAGAATACCACAAGAGAAAGTTAAGCCCCCCAACACTTATTATTCACCGCTGCTGTGTTACCTTCTGGCATTAAAGGCTGTTTGTTTTAAGCATGATTCACTGCACTGTGAAGTGTGGCCAGTGAGGTGTGACATTAAAGCACAAAATGATCCACTGCCTGGCTATACCTAGTGTGGGAGCTTAATTTTCCATTCAAACTTTCATTCCCCAAGATAAACAACATTTGATGATCCCTTGATGGCTGGCTAGAAACTCGTGAATAGCGTACATCTTTCAATGTAATGAATCTATCTCCTTATTATAAAGCTAGCACACCATATTGTTCAGATAAAGCTAAAAAAAAAAAAAAGGCACAGCAAAATGTGAGGATCCAGGATAAATTAGGTGATAAAGAAAGGCTGATGGGAAGAATAGACTAGAATTCTGCATAATCCCCAGCAGGACAAAATCCTACCCAAAATTATCTTTGAGGTTTTTTAAAGCGTACATTTGTAGCTTTTCATATTCCAAGGAAAAATTACAGAGCAACCACACCTAGATACTCCATTCTAATATTCCTTTCTGTATACTATTTATATGAATTATAAGTAAACCATATACCCTTTGCACTCAGAACATAATGTATGTGGTATGGGGAGTTTTATGTACACGGAACATATCGTATGAGAGAACACACACAAGGCTCAGGGATGTTACGGGATGGATGGATTAGGTGGTTGTGGACACCTCCACTACTGCGTCAATTTATAACGATCATCACTGAAGGAGAACAGGGAGTAAAGGTACAGTGTCAGGAGGTCTTGCTCTACTCTGTCAAATAAGGACATTATTAATAATTCAATGATTCTCCTATAATTCCTTAGACATTATAAAACTTATTTTTCTTAAGAAAAAAAAGAATTATCAGCTTATCATTAAAATAAATCTGCCAATATAAAAGAATGTTTAACAGTATTTTTTTCTTTTATGGAAAATGCTATTAAATTTCATAACAAAATGATAGGTTAATAACGTTATTATTACCTTTAAAGGAATTATTCAGAGTAGAAGATATTAAAATTTTTCTAATTGATATGAGCACAAACCTTTCTCTTCAGAGAGCTCAGAGACACTAGAAGTGTAACTGGTTGCATTTTTCCCTTTTCCCTTCCCCTATTCTAGATTCCTTCTTTTGTACAACATCTTCCTATTTTACCATATCTACTCCACATGATAGATGATATTTAGTCTGTCAGTTTCTCTTACCAGGGAGACAATATGACGTTTATACATGTGAATCTGAGTTATTTCACTTATGATTATTGTCTCAAGTTGCATGTATTTACCTATAAAATTTCATATTTATCTTTTTATGGCTGAGTAGTACTTCATTGTACAAAAATACCACAAACATTTTTGCCCATTTCTTGGTTGATAGGTATTTGTGTTGTTTCCAAGATTTAAATGCAACAAATTGTGCTTCTATAAACATGGTGCACATTTATAGTGGTGGTAGGATGTTTTTAATTCTTTTGGAAAAATAGCAAGAAAGGGAAAATCTAGATCAAATAGGACCTCTAATCCTAGCTTTTTGAGGAATCTCAGTACTGATTTCAACAGTGGCGGTGAAACAGAAGAGAGGGGTTCCTTCCTCCCTATACCCAGGCCAGCATTTGTTATTGGTTGATATTTGATGATGGTTATTTTTCCTGGGGTGAAATGAAATCTCATTGTTGTTTTAATTTGCATTTCTCAATTGACCAGTAATGTGAACATATTTTCACATTTTTATATGCTATTTGTATTTCTTCATATGACACCCACTGTTAGATTGAGTCTTAAAATTTAGAGGGGAAGTTATTTTCAATTCTTTGTATATTCTAGATAAACGTCCTTTGAGGGAAAATTGGCTATTTTTTTTCTCACTCTGTGGGCTGTCTTTTGACTTTTTTTGAGATTTCTTTAAATGTGTTGATACTTTGAAATATCTCTTGTGCAGTTTGAGTTTGGTTCATGAATGCAACCTGCACCTATGTCTCCAAGATTTCTACCTACTTTCTCTTCAGATAGATTTAGTATTTCTGTTTTAATATTTAGATGTTTGATCTATTTTGAACTTGATCAGAGAATGTTGATAGGTATAGTACAGTTTTAGTTTTTGGCATGTGGAAAGCCAGTTTCTCCAGCAGCACTTATTAAAGAGATTCTCTTTCTTCCAGGGCATGGGCTTGGTTTCTTTGTCAATGATAAGGTAGCTGAGTGTGTTTGTAGTTATGTATCCATCTTCTAATCTTAACAATAACATTGAAGTAAACTAGATACCCAAATATGCTAACAAAGACTGCATTAGTGTAAGCTTATTCTTGCAAATATTAAAGTCCTTTTATTTTTTGATATCTCATTATATCTATTTCTGACAGCTTTCCATTTGCATTATTTTTCTAGTATACTATTAAGATATGTTCCCTTTAATTGAAGCATAAATATAGATATATTAGTCTTTGCTGCTACCAAAAAAATGCACACTAACTTTTAAGGTACACAATATTCATGACTTTTTAAAATGTATTTGGTACAGGGCCTATGGGGTCTCACTATGTAAATTGGACTTGCAGTGATTCTCCTGTTTTCAGCCTCCCAAGCTCTGGGATTCCAGGTGTGCACCACCACACACAGTCTCAATTGCTGTCTCAACGCGCCCTGGGGATGGGGCTGGCATGGCAGGCCAGGACTTGAACCTCGGAAGTTTCACTCTCCCTAAGCAGGCACTTTAGTCCACTGAGCCACCTGACTGGCCCTAATGACTTTTTAAACAGAGGCCTTAAAATTTTCTTGTCACATTTTCTCATGTTGACTTAATTTTCTCCTTACCATTAAAAACTCTGTTTCTGATATTTGTGTAAAGAAACTGAAAAAGTCAAATAATTCTGTGAGTAAAAAAAAACAATATATTTTCATTCTTTTTTCTTTTAAAACTAAATTATTAATGGACAATTAAAATATTTATCTTAGATTGTTATCATCACAATGTCAGAAATGCAGAGTATAAATTTGATTTGGAGCAATTAGGAAAAAATTCTTAGAGACAAGAAAGCAAGTTGAATGTCCAAACTGGTTGGAAAGAAGTAATATTTGTCTATATAAAGTGAGACAATTTATAAATACCATAAAATCTGAAGCTTACTCTTCTTTTCTCCACCTTTTATTTTTATTTTACTTTCAATTTTTCAAAAAATATTTTATTTATTTATTTGGTACAGGGTCTCACTACATAGCTCGGACTCATAATGATCCTCTTGTCTCAGCCTCCCCAGAGCTGGGATTACCGCTCAGGTGCCTGGGGGCGGGGCCAGCATGGCATGCAGTATGGGGGATCCAACACAGGTCCTTTGTGCCTGCCAAGCAGGCACTTAGACTGCCCAAATATCTCCCCAGCCCTCTCCACTTTTTATTGAGTATGAAATGGGAGCCACAAATCCATACCTAACTCTCTTTGTGTAACTATGAGTCTTGAGGCTATGTGTTGCTATAGTGGATACATTTTTATCTTTGTTTTTCTCTAGTCCATGTTTGCAGTGCATTGGGAGTGTATTTGTGATGAACTGATTTGTCACATTTTGATAATATCACAGCAGTATAAATGAAATGGGTATTAGGATGCATCCATCCTTGCTTTTGCTTAGGGTTATTTTGGATTTTCTAGGTCATTTTGTTTCTATATGAATATTAGGGTTGTTGCTGCTTTTCTTTTTTAGTTCTGTGGAAAATGTCGTTAGAATTCTGGTGAGGATTGCAATGAATCTGTAGGTTACTATGTATAGTAAGGCCATTTAAAAAATATTAATTCTACCAATTCATTCAATGGAAAGACTTTTCATCTCCTAGTGTCTTCAATTTCTTTCTACAAGATTCTGTAATTTTTATTGTCGTGGTCTTTTACCTTCTAGGATAGGATGATCCATAACTATTTTATTTTCAGAATCTATTGTGAATAGAAATTTTTCCCTTATCTCTTTCTTGGTTAGTTCATTTTTGGTGTATGAAGAGCACTGACATTTTGATGTTATCTTTTACCCTGTAATCATTATGACAGTCATCAACTTAATATTATTTGTACACCTATCGTGAGATTAAAACATGAGTCACATTCATATTTTTTGTACATAAAGTGAGTATCACATGAACAAACTGTTTTAACTATTGTTTTCACATAAGGCTTTACTGCATACATTTATTTATAAAATATTTGGTCTTGTATTTTATTAGGTTAAAACAAATGTCTATAATTAGAACTACTAAGCACAAATGGTAAGTTGTTAAGACTATTAGTATATGTTTCCAAGTAACTTTCCAGAATCATTGTCCTACTTATTATCTTCTTACTTATAATTCATGCCATTTCTCACAAGACAGCTGTCCCTCTAACAATTCATGTTTTATTTATGCTTTTTTTTTTGCAGTACCAGGGATTGAACTCAGGACCCTGAGCTTTCCAGGCAAGCACTTATTCTACTGAGCCATCTCCCTAGTCCCTCATGTTTTATTTATAATAATTGATCTACATAATTGGATGATTTTTAAGTACTCATGACAATTACGTACTTATTTTTAAATAATGTTTTCTTGACATAAAATAACTATTTCAATCCCAGTAATTTTAATGGTTTCTGTCTTTGTACTTTTGTTTTTCTTTGTTTGACTTTTTGGAGATAGGATCTACCTATGTAATTCCGGTTGGCCTCAAACTCATGGAAATCCTCCTGCCTTAGCCTCCCAAGTGCTGGGATTCAAGTTGCGTACCAGCATGCCTGTTCAATTTGTGGGTTTCCTTATTACAGCTCATCAGTGAATACTTTAAAGTGTTGCTTTCTCCCATGAATCCTATAGTTAGCCTTATTCCTTTCACATTATTTGTTTTTTGCTATTTCTTGTCCATGCCTCAAATTTTGGTGAACTGTTTTTCTGTCATAATTTTAGAGCTAAGTCTGCTAATATGCATTTTACTTTTGTTTAAAATTTTATTGTCACATGACTTTTCTACATCTACTGAGATGTCCCACACAGTTTTTGTCTTTGGTTCCATTAATGCGGAGCATAAAAAAATCTTTATAGAATATTGGAATAGAAAGTCTTTAGCTTGATCTGATTAAAGCCATCTATGACAAACCAACAACCAACATCATAATAAATGCTCAAAAACTGAAACCTTTCACTTGAAAATCAGGAATAAGACAAGGATGACCACTATCACCATTCCTATTCAATATAGTTTTGGAAAAAAAATAGCCAGAGCTATTAGACAAGAGAAGGAAATAAAAGGAATAACGATAGAAAAGGAAGAACTTAAATTTTCATAATTTTCACATGACATGATAGTCAACATAGAAGACCCCCAAAACTCCACCAAGAGATTCTTAGATTTAATACCCAAATTCAGTAGCATAGCAAGGTACAAAGTTCACACTCAAAAATCAATAGCATTTGGTTCATAGGTAATAACCTCACTGAGGAAATTACACCCTTCAAAATAGCATCAAAAAATTGAAATATTTAGGAATCAATGTAATGAAGCAAATAAAAGCTTGTTATCTCTTGCTTCAGAGACTGAATTGGATATCAGAAAATGGAAAGATCATGTGCCCTGTTTGGGATGGGAAGAACCTATTTAGTGAAAACAGTCATACTTCAAAAACTATAATATAATTTAATACAATCCAGATCAAAATACCAATAACACACTTCATAGAATTAGAGAAACAATTGTAAAATTGTATATTATTTCTTATTGATTGAATACCTATCTGTGGAATGTTCACTTATCTAGTAATTAGTACACTCATTATTTCTGGATACTTCAAAGCAGTATCTCCAGACAGTGTGGGACATGGGCCAGAAATGGTTTTGCCAAGACACAAGTTTCTTTGCTCTGTGTTAGTGAGAATTTAGAGACTTAATTATTCCTCTCTCCACTGTTTCAAACAGTGAATATTTAAATAACAGAGCTAATTGCATTATTGTAATCACGGAAATCAAATGTTAATAGCATTGTACTTCCATTGACTTAAGTGGGAACATTTAAGAATCAGAACCTAATTTTTCAAAGATACACAATAAAAACGCTTAGCAAGGCCTTTAGGATGCCTGCCAGTAGAAATTCAGAGTACAGGCAATTGACTGGAAAGTAGACTGTCTTTGTACACTGGCTAGTGAGCTCACAAGGACAGAGAAAAAGCCCTTCAGTGACCAGTTTCCTAGAAGCAGCAACCAGTTTCCTCGGAGTCTTGCATACTTGGAGAGCTCCAGGGCTACTATGAGGACAATAAGTAAATGCATATATTGGAATGGAATCACTCATGCAAATATCTATTTTTCACATTCGGGATTATTATTTTTTAGGCAAATTCAACCATAATGTTAATTTAAAATTTGAGAGCCCATCAGTAGTTTTGTTTTTTAATTAAAATTTGCATCAATTAATTAAAGGTTCTTGGGTAAGACAAAAACGTTAACATTCAACAGAAGAACAGTTTTCAGGGCAAAAATGCACTCCTCATTTGCTTGAATTTGAAGTTAGTTCACTGCTTTATCTTTGTATTTAATATGCGTTTTAATTCAAATTAGTAATTAAAAGAATGAGGCCAATATTTGGTATTCTCTGATGGACCAAAACAGGAAAACTTGTGAGACAAAACAAAAAATTGTACTTTCACACAATCCTAAAAACAAACATTATTCAAATTAGTCTTCTTAAAGATTTTGTGTCTTAAAGGTTTAAAATTATCAAGTATGATAAGAACTCTAAATGTACTGTCAAACAAAAATGTTGGTGTAGGGACCTGGAAGATGTCTCAGTAGAGTAAGTGCTTGCCTGGCAAGCACACGGGCCTGAGTTCAATCCCTGGTTCAGCACACACACACACACACAAAAATTGGTGTATTTGTGTGTGGGGTGTGTGTGTGTGTGTGTGTGTGTGTGTGTTTAGAACAGGGTCTACAGGGTCTCACTATGTAGATCAGACTCATAGTGATCCTCCTGTTACAGTTTCCCTAGTGCTGAAATTACAGATGCGCGCCACCATGCCTAGTCTAAATGGCCTTCTCAGAGCACCCCAAGGGTGGGGCAGGCAGGCCCCAAAATTGAACTCCTGGCCCCTGTGTCTGCCTAAGCAGGTGCTTTAGTCCACTGAGTATTTGGCCAACCCTTCTTGGTGCAACTCTGAAAAGAAGGTCTGAAGAATTTTATATAAGAGTTAGATATATTTTTTGCTTTTTAAAAAGCAAGCAACACTTTTCTGACTGGCTTAGCAATTAAAGGTTAACATTACCCACTGCATTCCTACAAGCAAGGAAAAGAAATCTCAGTTTCTGAGCTAGTTGGTTGCTGTTGCCATGGGGACTGGTATGTATGTATCAAATGCCATTGAGAGGGAGATAAAAATTGCTGAGCATCAGGTACCTAGAAAGTTATGAAAGAAATATCTCTCACCTATCTCAGTGGATTTGCAGGCTTAGATAAATTTTAAAAACTGTAAATTGTATTCAGACACCTTTCTGATACAGAGATAATGAGTACAGGATCCTACAGGTGAGAAAAGGTTCAATAATAAAGATTTATATAAAAATTACAATTTTCCCATTAAAAATCTCTATAAAATAATATTGTAAATGTCATTTAGTCTTGAACATACACACTTATAAATTCAGGTGGGCTGAGCTTCACTACTAATTGTTCTCCTCTTCATATGTTATCACAACATTTTAAGGGGCTGGGCAAATAACTCAGTGGATTAAAGCACCTGGAATCAGGCATAGGGGCCAGAGGTTCGATCCCCCGGCCCTGCTGTGCTGGCCCCACCCCCAGGGCGTGCTGAGACAGAGATTGAGAGTAGTGGCGCATGCCTGTTAACCCAGCACTTGGGAGGCTGTAACAGGAGGCTCATTACAAATCCAATCTAGTAGTGAGACCCTGAGCACCCTGTAGAGCCTTCCCTAAAACACAGAAAAAGAAAATAGTTCCAGAAAAATGTTTGTGGAATGCTAAGATTTGTTTGCATACCAGTAGGTACAAATAGAAGTAGTAAACATTTAGAAAATCATTAAAAGTTGAAGTGAAACTTCATTTGAAATCTATGGCAAATTGAAATGTTTTATTTATTTATTTGCCTGCTTATTTGAATTTTTTGAGGTAAGGGTCTCACACAAAGTTCCGGGAGCTAATTGTGTGGCCCAGGCTGGCCTTACACTCATGCCTGTCCTCTTGCCTCAGCCTCCCGAATGCTGGAAATGCTTTCCTGCATCCACACACCTGGCTAGACAAATCTAAATGCTTTGAAGGTTTGCACTGATGGATGATACTGCTTCATACTATGTACAGGTGTTATTTATACATTCTTGCCATTTAATGCTATTCAAAACTTATTTATATATTTTTGGATTTTATAAGTGTATATTAAGTAATTTATAAAGGCTATACTGTACAGAAATGAATGAATCTGTATTACACGTTTGATTTTGGACACTTTACATTTTAAAGCTTTTCCCTAAGGATTCAAAAATTAAAGGCTAAAGTTTGATTATGAAACTATGCTTAAGTAGACACTTCCAGCCCCCTTAGCACTAAAGCTGAAATGTATCAGTGTTAGCCTGATCGTTTTCCACAATCATTCTAATATTATAGAATTGCAGCTGTGGCAAGTAATATTAGACACTTTTTATTTAAGAGATAAAAAAATTTTATTTCCACTGTTTATTGTAATATATCAAATTCATGACAATACCAACAAAATAATCAGAACAAATAGAAATTTGTACGTGAGAGCTAACATAGAAAGGTACATAAGAACACTTTCACTAATGCCTCTAGAAACAAATATTATTTGTATGTACAAATTCTCTTGAATTATGAATCAGGCATAAAACTAAGGTAATGGGTGTTTTTCAGGGAAACACATGAAGTCATGATAGCACAGGGCATTCGGTAAAACAATTTTATTTAGGTCATAGGACTAAGGTATTTTACTTAATTACTGCATTGCAGTTCGTTCTGATACGCTTTTAAGGGCAAGTCAAAATTTTCCCAAAAGTCCTCTAAGTAATTCATCTTTCAAAGGAAATGTAACACTGTCTCTTATTGTGTCACTAACTCAGTCCAACCTTATGTAAGAACATTTCCAACTACTTCTGATGTGAACTGAACCCTTTTGAAGTTAAATTGCTTGGGGCTAGCCAAATAGCTCAGTGGATTAAAGTGCCTGCAAGTAGGCGCAGGGGCCAGGGGTTCAATCTCCTGGCCTGCTGTGTCGTCCTCTTCCCAGGTGCGCGCTGAGACAGCAATTGAGACTGGGGTTACTGGTGCAGGCCTGTAATCCCAGCTCTTGGGAGGCTCTAAACAGGTGGCTCGCTCCAAGTCCAATGTAGTAGTAAGAACCTGAACACCTATAGACCCTTTCTTAAAATAAAAAAAAGTTATATTTTTTATAGTTAAATACATTTTTAAAGAGAATAAAAATAGTAAAAAAAAAAAAATAGAAATGATACAGATGCCTAGTGAGGTAGCTCGGCAAACTAAAGTGCCTGCTTAGGCAAGCTTAGGCAAGTTCGGGAACAGTGGTTCCATCCCCAGCACCACTTGTCTCACCAGCCCCACCCCCAGGGCAGGCTGAGCCCTCCTCCAAAAAAAAAAAAAAAAGAAATGATACAGAATTTCACTAAACAAAGTGATAAGAATTCAAGAATGGCAGGGCTGGGGAGGTGGCTCAATAGAATGAGTGCTTGCCTGGCAAGTGCAAGGGTCTGAGTTCAATCACTGATTCCGCAAAAAAAGAACCAAGAATTCAAGAATGGCTGTTATATTGTTTATTGTTGCCTTCACATCAGTTGTTCCGAGTACTAGATATAAACATGCAAATTTGGTCAAACATTTTTTAAAAAGAGAAAAATATTATTCAAGCATCTCTTGAATATTTTGGGAACATGTTATGCCTTGGACATATGTTTTATTTCATCTGAAACTGATCTTTCCTAAGCCTGTAACTAAGTTTCAGAGAACTGTTAGGTAAAGCTAAACCATTTCCAAAGATGAATCCTATTTTGCTTTCATACTCCACAAAAATTCTTCTCATTTTATTGTCAACTAAGTGATCAATTTTATTTACCTCTATTATTTTTATTATTTCCTTTTCTCTTCTAAATAACTTCAATATTTTCACTGGCTGATGTCCTGATTTGTTGTTTTTGCAAGGGGAACAATATAATACGGGTTACATGTTTTGTGAAATTATTTTATAATGAGCCATCCAAAAAATCATATACCAAGAGTACAGGAAATCTGTTCACATGTTAAAGACCAAAGAATCCAGCTGATGGCCTGGATCCTAAAATCCTGCATGAGACCAGCTAAAGACCTCCAGCTCATAACAATGCTTCCCACAAATCCAACTGGAGGCCGAGAGCCCATGACAATGTGTCATGCAGGCCACTTCCTGGATCTGCACTGGGAAGGCCCAAAAGTCAGTGATGAAAGCTAGAAGGTCTGTGTCAGTGGGATGAAGGGTCTGTGCTATCAGACTGAATGATTTGAAGTGGAGCCAGGAAGCAACACTCAAGTGAAGCACTACAGCCTCGCCCAAAAGTACCAAAGCCATCCTCAGGGACAGCAAGGCACTGAGCTCCTCCAAGGATGAGCGAAGCTAAGTTTTCATCAGGAAAGCTAACACTACACACTTCTCTGGGAGTCTGAGCTGCACACCCTCTTCCCCCTCTGAAGCCAGTAAGCGACACTCATAGTGAGAACCAGAACTCCCCTGAAGTACACCACAGCCATCCTCATGGACAGCAAGGTCCTGGGCTCTTCCTCCAGGGAGAACAACCAATTTCATCAGGAAAGCCAGCATGACAAGGTCCTCCAGCAGAATAGCCGAAGAGGATCAGTAACTTCCGAAAGCTCTAAAAGCTTCTCCAAAACACCTTCCCCAACATCTTCTCTTCTTCTGCTCCAGTTCTGCCTCCTACGCTGCTCATCCCTCAGGTATCTCCCACTCCTAGCACCATGCTAGTTCAGTTCAGCTGGATAAAACAAGTTGACCCCCCTTGGCAATCCACCACTGCAGACAATATACAAATGAAAAATGTCCTGACCAGGAATGACTATGAAATATTTCCCCAGAGCCTATGGATCAACTATTGTAGAAGCTAAATAATAGCCTCTGCACTACTCTATACAAAACAATCTGATCTTTCCTACAACTGCCAGCTTCCTTGGGTTTAACCATCCTCGCAACTCAGGATCAACCACAGAAAATCGAATGTGGCCTCCAAACTCATCACCCAAAGTGCTGCAGTTTTAACGGTCCCACCTCCGCTTTCACCATGCAACAATCTCCAGTGCAAGCATATCCATTAGATGTGGCATAAAATTTCTTTACTTCCTTGTTTCTTTTGATCTCTGCCCAGTGCAGTTGATAGTGTTTGGCTTGCTGCCTGTAGTAAGCTTTGAATAACAACTTCTACTTGTTCTCATGTGGGCCAATTGTATTTATTTGCATACCACAAACTGATAAGAAGAAAACAGAGAAAGACTCTAAATAGAGTGATGATGGTTTTTACTCTTTTATTTAACAGTAGAGGGTCAGGCGTTTTACACCACACTGTTTGACAAGCCAGATGCACCCCACATTTTCAAAAGTGCCAAATTCACTGTGTGGCATTCCCCTGAACTCTAAAATATTGCATTGCCTTAAAGCTTTGACCTCCAACACCTGCCCACTATTTCCTTGACTAATGACTTTCTCTTTTGACATCAGAGGTGTGAATTAAAGCTGGAAAGAGCAAAATATCTCTGCTACAATACTAGAACACAGCTCAGGATCACACACTTGAACAAGCATCTTATGAGAAGTATCTCTCATGAGTCTTGTAATGATCCTTCATTTATTCAACTGTTAATAGTTTTTGAAGACATACTCTGTGTTATACATTTTGCTAGGCCTTAACTATGTAGGAGCAGAAGATGATTTTTTTTTTCCATCTAAGGACTTGCATTCTGGCTGAGGAGATAATCCAATCCTTCCTCCTCTTCAAAGTACATTTGGATATATATAATTATACATTTTTATATGAACCAAGAAGAAATAATTACAGTGCTCTATAAGAACCTTAAATTGGATACTAGAGATAGTATCTATATTCTATACTTAGAGATAGCCATCTACTAAAGTCATATCCAAGGTGAAATCCTTTGGATGACTTTTCCAGGCAAAGAGGATTAAAAATGGACATTCTAGACCAAGAAAACACATTTGTCAAATTACTAGAAAACTATGTTCTGCAAAGAAATGAAAAATGGTTAGTGTCACTGAAATATTGAAAGTATCAAAGAAGATGATAAGGGGCCAGCAATGCTTTGAAATCACATTTGTATTTTACTCAAAGTTCATTTGGAATCCATGGACATGTTTAGACAGAAGAGCATCATGGACATATTTGCTTTCAAAAACACCACTCTGGCTGCTGTTGTTGGAGGAGTAACTCATAAAGCAAACAGAATAGAAGGGCTTGTGGAAACTCCATTCCAGGGGCACAAGTTAAAGCATGCTCCAGTTCTGATTGTGGCAGTGGATATGGTGAGAGATTCTAAGCTTATTTAGAAAATAGAATCTATGATGTGGTCTTCGAACTGACCAAAGCCCCATGTACTGTGACTTTTCCTTTTTGTGAGCATTCAACACAAGAATCTTAAACAGGAAGTAAATTAAGCTAACTGAGGTGGACAGGGTCTGAAGCGGAACATACTGTAATGCCTTTCTTTCTGTCCTCTTCTCCAGAGAAGACACTGCCAATGCCTAGAGATGATGTTTGGACAGATGCAGTATTGGTGATCGTTCTTGAAGCACAGTTGCTTGAGCTGAGTTTCAACCAATGCCCACGGCAAAACAGAATTTAATCACTTATTATGATCTATGGCCAATATCTAAATGGCAAGAATGTCCACCCCAATTTAAGGCCTGGTTCCCTGAACATGTAGCTCCCCTGTCTGCCCTTTTTTCTGGCTGTGTGTTCTACTAAAAGCCTGCCCTGGATTTTATTTCCTGTCAACTATTTTAATCTTCAGGTTCATATGTGAGAAAATAATTCAAAGTCTATAATTTTAATGACATAAAAATACATGCATTTCATTTTTAAATCACTTTTAATGCCAGATTTCATTTCTGTTTTTTATTTATATGGTTGATGAGACAGACTGGCTTTGAACTCAGGGTAATCCTCCTACCTCAACCTCCCAAATGCTGGAATTACAGCTCTGTGTCCCATCTCATATTATGATTTTATAATTCTGTTCATTCTGGGCAGATTTCCTTTGCTATTAGATAATTTACTTGTGGACAAGTCTTCTGGTTTATCTCCTACTGATTCTCCTAATCCATGGGCTCTACCAAGGTAGGAATGCTGCCATTTTCATTTTTAGATTAATAACTATACTTTTCAGAAAAAAAACTTAATGTCTCATGCTCATTTCCCTTTACTCTTCCTCTTCCCATTTGATGTTTTCTTTTCCAACCTTTGATTTATCATGAGTGTCTTTCCTTCTTGCTACTTTGCATCTAACTACTTCATTTCATCTTTAAAAAAAACTACCAGTGCATCACTGGTCCTTAAACTAATGGTTTTGTTGACGAAGCTTTCATCACTGCTTTGCTGTTTTCTGTCACTGATTATCCATGTCCCACTTCTATTTAGAATTGTTACAAATTCTTGGCCTCATACCAAAGTCATATCCAGTTACAGTGTCTTCCCTAGCAGTGTCCCAGGCCATTCTCTCACTGGAACCACATAATGTATGAGTTCCCTGCAATAGCCTGACCTAGCACTTAGGTAATGACTCACATCTAGCATCTCAGCTCTATCCCACTCCATCGCTTATGGGTTTGTTTGTGGACATACATAGAATGATTAAGTCAAATCTTATGCAACACCATTCTTCACATTACTAACTCCTTCTGGAATGACTCAGTGTGCACTCATCAATAATTTTGCACTGTTCAAAGTTTAACGTTGAGTACCCCGCCTACAGGGACTCTTTATATATTTGTCAAGAATCCTCATTCACTATTCAGTTGAATTACTGAAAAATACAGCTTTTCATGGCTGTGTTATCCTTCTTTTGAGTAAAAGTAACATGTGTAATTGATTTAACAAAACAAATTTTCAGATTTCAGAAGTGACTACAGAAATCAGGAAATTTCATAGTAACAAACAGCTCATACTGTCTTACCTTGTTTTCATTATGATAGATGATCATATGTAAATGGCAAATAATACATCTATATCTATATCTACATATCTATTCATTACATTAATAATTAATTTGAGGGTATAGAAAATGTCTTCAAATTTACTGTTTTGATTCCAAGATAAGACTGGGTCCATGGTAATAGGAGAAAATCACTACTTTTACGCTGTCATGTTGAAATTTGAGCAATGACCAAAGCTCATCTTGGTGAACTGGCTGTTACAAAATAAGGTAATGACATTGAGAGTGAAGAGTGGGTCATGGCCTTAGAAGCTGACCCAACAGCATCATTATCAAATCTAGCTTTGTGTACCAACAAGGGCTGTCCTCTCAGAAGCAAGGCTGTTCCACAGTGACTGGCTCATGAATGAGTTCGACTTTGGATGCTCTTGACAAAAGGTACAATCTGAACTCCCAGAGGAAGGAAGTAATAACCCTATCATCCTGAGTCATTATTTGCTGTAATACATTTATCCCAGTTTTGGTGACCTTATTTAAAAAAATGTGTGTTTCTCTCTCCAGGCCAGTTGAGTCATCAGCCAAATATCCCCCTATCTCTGAAGCCGAAAGAGCCTCTCTTCTGACTCAGATTCCTCATTCAATTAGTACTTGTGAGCCACGCTGTCCATTCAGTTACCAGGCAGAACAGATTTTATGAACTTCGAGGCATTTATCATAGTCAAATAGAATTTTTCTTGTTACTAAAATATTTGTTTATCTGTGATTTGCAATTAATCTAGGTAAAAATATATAAATGTATCTATGTACAAATGTAAGCAAACTTATAAAATGTTCTCAGTGGGAGTGCATACCCAAATTTCTTGCCTATATTGTATTGCAATCCCTTAAAACAGAATAAAGTAAAATAATTCAGTGTAAGATTTGGTGTTC
>NDGN011231976.1:0-12211 GCA_002564285.1 Tympanoctomys barrerae
GTCAACAACTTCTGACATTGCCAGTCTTATGGAAAACCCACTACTATTATGAACTACTGAACTGTATTGGAATATTTTGCTGAATCCATGTACCTATAATATTGAAATGACAATGGGATGTCCTTCTCTGACGAAACTAACCAAAAAGGGGGGGGGTACAATTGAACAACCGTTTTGTATCTGCGTATTCAAAATAGTTAGGATAGATATACAGCTGCATTCTCTTGATTCAATGAATAGAGAGATTTACCCTAATAGTTTTTATGGATAGGAAATCATCTCTGCTTCTTGTACAATGAATGACCGCTAAGACAACAATATGCAATATATTATTGAAACTGTGCTAGTTATCGGTTTTGGAACTGTCTCATTGTTATTTGTCTCTCAATAAAATTATTTTTAAAATATAGCATAAGGCTTCTGTGATAAAATCAGCATGTTACTGGCAAAAATAAATCTTAAGATTAATTGAACAGATTAGAAGACGCAGACACAGGCCAGCCAGATAGCTCATTGGATTAAAGCTCCTGCTTAGGCAGATGTAGGGGCCAGGGGTTAGATCTCCAGCATGTGTGACCCCATCGCTGGGAAGAACTGAGATGATGATTTAGGCTGGGCATGGTGGGGAGCATCTATAATCCCAGTGATTGGGAATCCGATATGTGTAGTTCCGAGAACCACAGATCCTGTACCAAATACATAAAAAAAGAAGATGCAGACTCAGCTTCAAACACACTCAGTCCTCTTTTCTTTGACAAAGGAGCCAAACATGTTCTCTGGAAGGATAGCCTGTTTAATAAATGGTGCTGGGAAAACTGGCTTTCCACATGCCTAAGGCTAAAATTAGACCCATTTCTATCACCATGCACAAAACTACAGATGAAATGGATCTAAGATTTAAATATTAAAACTATTGCACTAAATCTTCTGGAGGAGAAAGTAGGTAAAAATCTTAAAGACATAGGGGTAGGTAGAGAATTTATGAACAAACAACAACTGTACAGGAAATACTTCAAAATATCAGCAAGTGCAGTCTCATTTTTTTCAAATGCTTTTGAATGCAGAAGGAAATCACCAATAGAGGAAAAAGAAAACCCATGAATTAGGAAAAAATTGTACATGAATGCCCCTCAGCAAAAGCCTTCTATATAAAACATATAAAGAACTTAAAAAATGAAGCCTACAAAATTCAAAGACCCTGAGTTCATTCCCTGGCACAGAAAAAAAAAAAGACCTAATGCAATAATGGGTATCTGAGAAGAATATATGCACATAAATGAAAAATACAAATGGCAAATAAATATATGAAAAAACATCTAACATCACTGGTCATTCAAGAGTTGCAAGTTGAAGTAACACACATTCTATCTCACATCAAAATAATGGTTAGCTTCAAGATGCCAACCAATAACAAATACTGGAGGGTCTTGAGGAAAAGGGAGCCCTTTTCCACTCTTTGTGGGAGTGCAGACTGGTACAACCATTCTGACAATAGTGTGCAGAGTCCTCAGAAAAGCTTGGATCTGAGGCTCCATCCAAGCCAGCTATTTCCCTTTGAGGTATTTTTCCAAAAACTGAAGACATCATACCTCAGTGATATATGTTCACCCATGCTTATAGCAGCACAATTTGTCCTAGTTAAATCTTGGAAACAACCAAAATGCCCATTAACTGATGAATGGATAAAAAAGATGTGATATTTTTACATAATGAAGTATTACTCAGCTATAAAAGAGATGAATTTGAGCTCTTTTTAGATAAAGATATGGCTTCTATGAATATATGGATGCAACTAGATAAGTGAAATAAATTAGAACCTCACGTGTAAACACTATTATCTTATTAGTTTGAGAATCTGAAAGAGTAAATAAAATCTGAAAGGTACAATAGGTATTGTGAAAGAGAAAGAATCTGTTTAATGAGAAGGAAAGACTGGAATGAGGAAAAAGACAAAAGAAAGAAGGGAAAAAGACGTGTGTATGTATATATCCAGGGAGGTTTGTATAATTCGACTACTGTTTTGTGCTGATCTACTGAAAGGAGCAATAAATGCTTAATTTTTTATGTTTTATTTTAAATTTCTTTTGCTTTTCTTTATTTTTTAAAAAGTTATTTATTAAAAAAATATTTATTTATTTATTTATTTATTTATTACCGGATCTTGCTATGCAGCTTGAACTTCAAGTGATCCTCCTTTGTCAGCCTCCCCAGTGCTGGGATTACAGGAATTGCCACTACTCCCAGATTTAGTGGCCAGCACGCGTTCCCTGGGTTTCTGCTGGCTTGGCGTGCGATACCGGGATGGCGAGCAGGACCTTGCACTTGCCAAGCAGGCACTTACGCCGCTGAGCCATCGCCCCAGCTTCTTAATTTCTAATAACTTTAAAACCAATTTTACAGGCCTATATCTGGTAACCTAAACAGCTAATTTGAAGATAACATTATAAAATACATCCTCCACTGTTGAATTCCTATTACATTGCTTAATGAAATTTTCTATTGTTTCTAATTTTTATTCTACTTCTTTGTTTTATTTCACTTTGTATTCTTTAAAAAATAAAAAAAATAAAGCAAAACTAAGCATAATAATATGATCTTCTTGGTAAGGCTTTCACAGCTTGTGATTTGATAGTCCCTTTTTTCTTCTTTCTTTAATGGTGAGTTTATAGCAAGATGCAAAAAAAGAGTGATAAAATAAAATAGTTCTTGTACTTGAAATATGTCAGCATATTTTGTAAATCTTTCTGGGTCAAAGTTGGCCTATAAATGACCTAAGTTTCACTGTGCTTAAAATTCCATGTGGTGGATTAAAGTGCCTGCTTAGGCAGATGCAGGGACTGGGGGCTGATCCCTGGTCTGCTGTGCTGGCCCCACCACTGGGATACGCTGAGACGATGCTTCACGCTGGGACTGGTGACATGCACCTGTTATCCCAGCATTTAAGAGGCTGAAATCAAGATAGTCACTATGAGTCCAATCTGTGTAGTGAAACCCTGTAGACCTGGTACTAAACACATTTAAAAAAATCCATATGGACAATTAGGCTTCTTGTTAGCAACTGCCTACACTGTTTTATCATAGCTAATATAGAACTGTGAAGTGATATTATAATAGCTCATCATTTTCATGGAGAACATATTCCAGTATATTCTATAGATTTCTGAAATCATGGATAGTATACCAGTTACACACACACACACACACACACACACACACACACAATTTTTTCCTATTCCTAATTAACTACTATATAGTTTAACGTACAAATTACATAAGTTGTAATAACAACGACTAATAATAAAATAAATAATTATGACCATAGATTATAATGAAAGTCATCTAAATTTTATAAATTTTTCACTATGGTGATTTTCTGTTTAGTGTGCATGGCTGTAGTTGATGATAATTAAAACAAATTGTGGAAAGTAAAATTGAAGTAAAAGAAATTGTGGAAAGTAAAACTGTGGTGACTACTGGGTTTTTGCTCAAAAACACAATAGGCAAAGATTTAGACAATACTACAAATTTTACTATTGATAGTAATATCAGAATCATGATATTTTACAAGGCAAAAATTACAATTTTGGGAAATGATTGGGCTGAATACAGTGGAAGTGTTCCCAAATAGTTACAATGAATAAAAAAGTAAACATAAATAAAATATCAAAAAATTGAAGTACAGATTAAGAGCATGAAAAAAATCTCGCTTACTCACATGTATTTAAATATCAAGTACTCCTCAAATGTCTTATTTCTCCTATTCTGGCCTTTTCAGACTTTGGCTAAAGGTAGTTGCCAAAATTTTTTTAATATCTGTTTTAAAATTCCAATTTAACATCAAAATTTTAGTAGCTCCATATGTAGGGAGGGAATGTAAAAACTACACAGTCAAATAAATGAATTTATATCTACTAAATAGTAAAGTTTTCAGTATGATCATCCTACCCAATCCAGCTTTTCTGGAGTTCATAAGCGATGTCAGGAACATTTCTTACCATTAAAACGAGCAGATACAACTGGAAATTATACAAACATCACCTGCATAGTTTTTATCATTGTCATTGAGAAGTTTTGGAAATTTCTTACAGTATCTGTACCAATTACTCTTTTGCAGTTGAGTTAAGAATGATAAAAGCATGGTAGAGAAAAGACAACAGAACTAAACATTTGAAATAGAAATTATTGCAAAGGAAACCATTCAGTTAGTTCTTCTAAGGACAAAAGATAAATAAAATGAAATTAGAAATTTAGGTCTGATCTCAGAAAATTTGAGGTGGTTTTATAGATGACAATAAGGTGTGCAGTTAAACTCCTCAATTCTTCAGCGAGTTTCATTGGAGCAGAAAATACTGTCAGACATGTATTTAAGGAAAAATTTTGGCTGAGGTACAAGAAAATAGACTAATGAATATCTCAAGGTCATTTTTGTTCCAATATTTAAATGAAACTAAGAATTAAATGCTTGCAGTGATTGCAATGACCTGGGTTTTGTAACTTAATATCTATGAGCCCTAATCTATTTTAAGTAGACAGGGACAGAAAAAATGAATTGCAAAATATGTTAATGAGATCAAAGATCTCAATATATCTCGCATGCTTCCAAGATCATGAGGTCAAAATCCAGTAGGAGAAGGAATGAATCAGAGGAGAATGAAAAAGAGTGCCATTCTGCATCAAGCTATTAAGGGAAGAAAGTTAGTTTTATTTTATTATGTTGAATATGTAATGACCTCATCCTCTACTTGAAAACCTCTTTTCGGTGGGTCATTATAACTGAAAAATAAATTGCTTTTTAGCTGAATAAAGTGTTTATTTCCTTATTATGATTCAATGGTAGTGATTTCAAATTATAAAAATAATCCTCTGTGTAGCAGTGATAATGAACTGAAACAGTTAACCTTACTAATGCCATTGGCTTAGATTAAATCCTTCACCTATATTTTTAAGCATATACTTGTTTTTACAAATTCAATATTGCAAGGGATGGGAATGTAGCTCATTGTTAGAATGTGTGTACGATATCTTCTAGGGCGTAAGACTATGGTTTGGTGCTTGACTTTGCAAATAAATAAATGTACAATATTTTACTTGATTTTCTTTCAGTCACCATCTGCATCTTGCATTAATACAAAAGGTAAAATGCAACTTTAGATTTTCACGGTGGATGTGTAACACACATTCAATTAGAATTTCACATTAAAGGTAATGTTGAAAATATTTTCTTTTGATATTAATTTGCTGTAAATTTGTTTGTCTTATATTTACTATATTGTCACTAATGGGATATATTTTCACATCAAGAAATTAAATGTGATATTGAAACTCAAGAGCTTATAGGGATGGGTAGATCCTTGAGGAGGCTGCATACATAAATTAACACTTTTCTCATTAAATTCAGTTTGTTAAGCTGTGTGTGTGTGTGTATTGATATCTACACAAATGAGAAACTGAGTTTATCATTGCAAAGTTTTTTTATAGAAGACACTCTAAAATGAAAAGAAACAAAGGATTTGTTCCTCAGTATAAGTTTAAATGATTTCCTTCAGGCTGGATAGTCGACAGTTATGCTTACCTACAATTTTTTTCTCTGGTTCCAAGTTGTCAATAATCAAACATTCAATAATTTCTCCCAATCATTATCTAGATCCTGCACAATCTCCTGCTCCATCTCTCCATTTTCTTGCACAAATAATTCTTACAACCCAAACAAGCTAGGTATGCTTCTGCTCTTTCTGGGTACAAAATACTTAATTGCAGTTCTCATGCTGTTCAATCTAACAGCTTGTGTTATTTAAAACTTTTGAGAAAAGTATCATTGTTTTTTATCATATCTTTAGTGTTATATTGTTGTCTGGAGATTAGAAAATTGAATTTGAAATGAAAATTTATGGATGTTTAAAGCTGAGTTTCCACCAAGTTCTGAGTAACTTTGATAGATATTATTCTGGAGATTTAATTATCTATCTGTAAATACATACAATACTTTCCCTACCTGTTATAAGTTTCAAATTCACTAGAGTAAACAAATAGTGTAGCAAAGGAATCATAAATTTTAGACCAATGACTATAACTTGCTGTAGATTATCTTTGCTATGTGATTCGTTTTCTTAGTGTATTTTGTCATTTTCTAAAAAAAAATCACCATACATATGTAATTTTTATGAGCTGTATAACAGTACCTAAAGAGGAAGAAATTATAATTATAAATTAATCTTTCCATGTTACTTCTTATAATTGAAGGTAGAAAAGTTGTGCCCAGGTAGTTGACTCTTGCATTTGTTTTTAACTTGTTTCCTGTGATTTAAATTAAATCACTTGTTTACTAGAAAATTGTGAAGGAATCAAGTTAATTTATAACTTTGTTTAGTTTGCAGAAATATGACTTGAACTTGAGAAAAATCCACTGTTAAGTGAGTTAGCAGATGAATGTTACTGACAGAACTCTTGCAATTGTTTGTCATACTCCAGGTGGAACAATTAACTATTGCTTGCAATAGTTTCACAGGTATGTTTTATTTATGTGTCATACTCTCATTATTCAGTCATATTGCATTACTATTCACTCTGAATTATCCACAGATACACTCAACTTTTAAACCAAATTGAACCATCTGTTATACACATAAAATTCTGAATTTTTGGAAATATTTTCAACTCAGAAAAAATGAGTGTTTGCATTTACAGAAAAAAACTTGACTTGCAACTGTCATTTAAAATCTGCTTCTGCAAAACTATAATGTATCCATTTAAAATGTATTCAGAAGTGTGCTAACTATTCTTCCAAAATATTTATTTTCCTTAGTGTAATAGTCATTAAAGAACATTCCAAACAAGTTTCAAAGGTTAAGATATCAGACTTTACATATAGCTATCAATAAAATAATGCTATTTTGACACTCACTTTACAAGCAGATGCGCAAAGAAATAAATATGGTACAGTATGAGAACCCTCAAAATTTACCTACTAACAACCATGGATGCACAGTGGATGAAGGATTTAGATTTTGATTAGAAATATAAAAATAAAAATTTACTTTTTAGTATACATCCTGAAGAATGTAATCCAGCACATATACTGAAAAACAGGATTTGTAGGAAAGGGTAATCAAATCAGAGTATAGAGTACCAAATAGCATATTTTTAAAGAAGCTAAGTTTGTGTGTCTTTCAGGGTTGATACTCCAGTTAGGAATCCAACTTGTGCCTTTGTTATTTTGATGTCTCTACTATATATGGTCTTTTTAATTTCTAATTAATACTGGAAATTTATTCTTAGGCTAATACTTTTCTTCTTTGTTTCTGGATCTGAAGCTCTACTTTTTCCCAAATCATGTCTTTTTGAGTAAATCATTGTCTTTGCCTAGCATTTCATGAACTAAAATCCACACACCTCACTCTTCACTACCCATTCATTTGTTTTCCTGTTAGCATGTTAACCTCCTCTCTCTCTGTCTCTCTGTGTCTCTGTCTCACTCCGTCTGTCTCTGTCTCTCTGTCTCTGTCTCTCTCTCTCTCTCTCTCTGTGTGTGTCTCTCTCTCTCCCTCCTATCTCTCCCATTTTTAATGCTTTTACTTAACTACAGTATTCATTATACTGTAAACTCTAGGAAACCCACTTGTAATCCACTTATCTTTAATAATGTTCAACACTGCAATCAAAACTACTTTAGAAAAGAAAAGAAAATTTGTCATTGCTTAGCCTTTCAACTTTTTATGCATCTGACTCATAAAAAGCCTTTTTCATAAATATTAGCCTATTCTGTTTTTAATACAGCCCAGCAAGTGTTTATGTTTTATTAATTTTGCCTTAACTAAGGTATACACTGAATTCTATGAGACACTTTCTAAATTACTGGTTTTATTTTCATAGCTTGATAAAAGTAACCAGTTTTCCTCTAAATATAAGCTTTTCCTTAAAATATTTTCAGGCTCTTGCTTGCAATTAACCTATAAAGAACTACCTTAGTTTGGAGGTATTATCAAGGAAATATTTCCTGAAATAGTATATAACAAAGGTTATTGAAGTATTCTCTTTCATACTACATATCTGAATATCAGTTTTTATTTTCAGACATCAACTAAATTATTGGAATATATCAGAATAAAATATATATAGAAGCAAATCAGAATTTTGTTGTCTTCTGAAAATCCAAGATGTGAACATACTTATATTTCCCAGTGGTGTTCTTCCCACTGATACTATTTTGATGGAAAACAGCTTTTTTATATAGTTTTTTAATAAAAATATGTTATGTTGAAATTAGCTTATTGTTTTTATATTTAAATTAACATATATATTTTAATTTTTAATTTTATATTCTAATGTAATAAATATTGATGCATATAAGCCCCCAAAACTAAGAATACACTGAACTTCAAAATTTTTTAGAGTATAAGATTGTCTGTGGCCAAAATTTTGAAAACTTCTGCTCCAGAACTTCTTTGTACTGTATCTTTTAGTCTGTTATCTTATTACTGGGTTAAAACAACAGAAACCCACAGTTTTAAAAAAGGAGACATTTACTCTGACTCAGTTTCTCTAGATTAATTCTTTGTTCATCTGGTTCCAATAAAAAATGCCAGGAGAGAACAGCATAGCAGAGCAAGACCATCTAACAAGTGGCAAACAGGAAACAGAGACAGGAAGAGCAGAGGACAAGGATTTGTCCTCCTAAGTGAAGCACCTGGTCATCCAACCCCTGCAAACAGACTCTGCTTCTAAACATGAGACTTTGGGGGAAATTTTAGATCTACACCATAAAACTATACCAATTCTAACAATGGAAAACATGGATACACACTTTTTCACCAACAAAAATTGTGAAGTCTAGTAGCTTCTTGGACGTCAAAAGAAGATTGTTGTTCATTATTTTAGTTAAATTTATTTTACTTAGAATACTTCTGCAAGTTTCTTAGATCATCTTAGATACACCATTTTACTACCATCCATCTTTCATATTGCTGAAAATGGATTCTTATAATTACCAAGGAATTTCCTTCCACTCCCCTCATGAGGGAATATTAAAGCTTGTAGACTCTTGTGCCAAGAAATAGGCTACAAGTCCAGATATGTTATTTCTTGTTATTTTCTAGTAATATATTGAGAGATGAAATGTGGGTGGTATAAACAAGTCAGGTAGGTAAAACAGCATATGTAGATTAATAAAAATGAAGCTAAGTATTGACTACTTTAAATTAGGCCAAAGTTGGGGAGTATTCAGAAATAATCATGGAGATTAGACCTTTCTGGTAGGTCATTACTACAGCTTGAACTAAAGAAAGATTCAAACTTGCCCATGCTGATTAGAGAATTATCTCTCAAGGGACAATGTGGAATGAAAAATGTGAATGAAATAGTAACAAATTAAGAAACTTGGGCAGAAAAGAGGAAAAAGTTTGCTGAAGAAGGAAGGCTATTACCAAATAAGAAGAGTACATGATGACCTTATCTAAGTCAATAGAATTCCATATATGCAAAGAAACTGAAAGTAAGTCTCATAACATAAAAATAGGATAAACATAAGTGATTATAGAAGAATATTTTATATGAGAAGATGGCTACTATGCGTCATGTAATAGTAACAGAAATACTGGAAAAGCAGTGAAGCTTTTTGGGGAAGCTTCCAGAGTTTGTGATGGATGCTGCCCCTTCCCTGTGGCAGGTAGTTCACATTACAATGTAAGGAGGGGAGAGAGGCTGGCTAGCTGCCTGAGCTGCTGTCACTCCCTCTGCTCTCTTGCTCTTGCCACTGCCATGAAAGGCTGCTCTGTGCCCTGTGCCGCTCTGCCTTGGAGCCATCTGAGTTTGCTGAGTGTGTACTGATACCTCCAGGAACTGTGAGCTAAATAAACCTTTCCTTGCCTAATGTTGAGTGTCAGGTATTTGTCCCAGCAACGAGAAGAGTAACTGAGACAATAGGTATCTGAAGTAAGGTCATATATCTCTTGTTCAACATTCTTTCTTCTCTTTGCCCTTACAAATAAAATCTCTCATCTTGGTAAAGATCCATGTGGTATACTGTGTTTCTTATTGATTGGCTTCATACTTATTTTAAAACTAGGCTATGAATTTTTCAAAGAAAATTCTATTTTATTCACAGAAGCTAATCAGAGACAAAATGTTATCCAATTTATCAATTTTTTCTTGGTTTTTGTAATTGCAGTTATTTCCACTGTATAGATGTGTATTTCTAAATAGTACGTTAGGGGGAAGTCCTAACCACTTTGTAAAAATAATATTTTGCATATTTTTCCTAATATCAGCGTTGTGCTCTTTACACAGTTTGTTGAATAAATCAGTCTGAATTCACTGTCATAGACAACACGTGTAAGTATTTGAGCAGTGAGAAAGTTATGTCTGGTGTGGTGCTTAGCATGCAGTGCTGTAGTGTCCTAATTATTTTTGCTGCTGGTTATTCTGAAGTGATGGAAGGACATGGATGTAATTTGAAAATAATTTTTATGAAGTGATGAGGAATTATGTAATGCCAGGAAGGTATTTATAATAGCACTTGGGAACTAACTGGAGACAGAGGGAAAAACATCAGAAAATTAAAGGAAAAGTCAAGTTTAATAGATAGAGTAGGTCTTACATATCATTAGAAAGCATGTGTAGTTCTAGTTTAGAATGAAAAACATATCAAGCTAATTTTCAAGAATTCATTTTCTGAATCACTTTGGATATTGCTAGAGATTTGCCAAAACCCTGCATGCTTGTGGTACACTCTGTCCTCTACCTATTTTTCCGGGTAGTAGTGGAGGGAGTTAGCTAAGTAATAACCTCTGACAAAATACAGGAAATCTCTTTCTGTCTGAATAACAGTGGAATGGCACAACTGATAATGAAGGTAAAACTTGGCCCTGAGATGGAGATGACACAGTGCATGCAGAAGGGCTGTTAAAAATATAAAACTTGGTTGCAGTATTTGAGGATGCTCACACTTGTGAAGGTTAAATACCATAATTTTTCCATTTATTCTGTGTTTTCGTTCTGAAAAGAAAGCTGGCTTTGCCCATTTCTTATTTTAAAAAATCTAGAAAATCATAAATGCATGCAGAGTGTCGATTTACAGGTGCTATTGGCTACTGATTTAAAAATCCACACACTTGAATTCTTCCATCTAAGGATTCAAGTTCTCTGTTTGCTCCCTGTTCTCTCTGCAGGAAAAAGCTGAATCAGCAGACTAGACAATTATTAATTTTATGACTGACAAAGCCACAAATCAGATGACACATGCAAAGTTAATGATTTCTGTATTACTCAGCTTTTTGTCACTGTGATTAAAATATCTGAAAAAAAATCAACTTAAAGTAGGAAAGCTTTATGTCAGCTCTTGGTTTTTAGAGGTTTCAGCTTCTGATTAGTTAGACCCAGTATTTCTGGGGTGAGCCCTGCGTCACAGTGGAAGGACATGCAAGCTCAACATTACTGGCTTCACAGTGACGAGGAATCAAAGAACTGGGAGCTGGGACCAGACTTACTCTTTAAAGCTGTGGGCCCAGGAACCCACTTCCTTCAACTAGGCCCTCCTCCTGCATTCCTACCACATCCCAATAGCACTTCCAGCTGATTACCAAGCTTTCAACACATGAGCTTTTCTTGGATGCATAAGGATCAAACCATAAAAATCTCAATCATGCCTCTCTGAAACTATTCAATATCATCCTTACGGAATACACTTACAAATTTTCTATAATCACTTCAAACAATGGCATGTGTGTTTTCATGTCCTACTACATGTTGTTAAGTGATTTGATAAGAAATGAAACCAAAATTTTAGTTGCTATAGAAATGATGTTCACAGTGCTGGAAATTCAAGATAGTATTAAAGAAAGAATGCATTACTTTGTATATCAAACCTGTACTCTGTAACTTTATAAAAGCTGTAACATAATCAATAATGTACTTTGAGGGCTGGCAAGATAAATAAGGAGACTAAGCCCCTGCTTAGGCAAGCACAAGGGCCAGGGTTTGACCCCAGCAACACATGTCTCCTCCTGACCCACCCAGCGCATGATGAGCCGGTTACCGAGATTGGGCATGGTGGTACACGCCTGTAATCCCAGAGCTGGGGAGGCTGAAAACAGGAGAATCACTAGGAATCTGAGCTGCATAATGAGACCCTGTATCAAATATATAAGACAGATGAATGGATGGATGGATGGATGGATGGATGGATGGATGGATGGATAGATAGATAGATAGATAGATA
>NDGN011232001.1:0-18012 GCA_002564285.1 Tympanoctomys barrerae
TGAACTCAGACCCTTCGCTTGCCAGGGAAGCACTTGTTCCACTGAGCCATCTCCCCGGCCCTTACCTACTTTATTCTTAAAGGACTTTTGAGTAGTTTCTAGTTTTTTTATTATGAAAAGTACTGATACAAATGTTTAAATCTTCTGAGACATATGAACTTACATTTCCAAGAATGTATGATAAGTGGCACTACTAAGCAAAGATCAGCATATCCATGTTTTTTAGATAATTCAAATTATTTTATAAGGAAATCATATCACTTTGCATTATTATTATAAGTGTATGATAGTTTATGTTGTTCTATAACTTTATTAAAATGTAAAAACATCTTTAATTTTAATATGATCAAATTTTAACTATATTTTTGTTCTATAATCTTTTAAAAGAAATCTATCATAAACCCTTCAAGATATAATGATTTACCAATGCTTTATATGTTCCCAATTCATTATTTATTTCAGCCACCTATAATTAATTTTGGTTGCAGGACTTATATTAATAAATTGATTACTTTTTTTGACAAGGATCACCAATATTCCTAGCCACAAATATTGAAGTACCCACAATTTCCAAATATTTCTCAACAATTTGCTCTTTATATCAAATTTCCTTAAATATATGAGTCTATTTCTGGGATTTCTATTATGCTTCCATGGTCAATTTGTCTATCACAAATTGACATGACATTGACTGAAATGCCATTGTTAGAACACAAGCAGTGTTCTAGCAGAGAAAAATTATGCCTTTTTGTCTTGTCTGTAATTGGCCCAGATATACATAAATTTTAGAATTATGTATGAGGTTGACTATTTTTAAAGCCTATTAGAAGTGAATACTCTTTAGATGTCAATTTAGAAACAACTGGCAATCTTACAATAATGAATGCTTTCAACTTTGAGCATGATATTTAATTCCATTTATTTCTCTCTCTTAATATCTTATTTAAAAAGTTTATAATTTTTATAATGCACTTGATCTTAGCCAAAAGGCTGAGAAATGATATTTTTATAATGCATTTACCTATTTATTATTAACATTCATACATACAATTCATAACATAACAGTACAATGTTTATACATTAGCATTCACTTCTTAGCATGCATGTATGTTACAAGCTCAACATATTTGCATGTAAAGACTCAGATCTAGAAGCAGAATGTCTCCACATGCTAAAGGATCTATCACTATTCCCATCCAGAAATGAAAATATCTTGATTTCTAGCAACATATTTAACTTTGCCTATCGCAGAACATTATTTAATGGAAGCATACATTGCATTCTCTTGCGTGTCCAACTTATTTTGCTCAAAATAATGTATGTGCTAAGGATTCATCTTGCTGTGCATGGATAGAGATCATTTATTTTCAGTACTGCCTGATATTTTATTGTAGGACTATATTGTAACTCATTTATCTATCCTTTGGTAGATATTTCATACTTTGAAACTTGAGGCTATTCCTCATTCTACTGCAATCAACATTCTAGTTCATATTTTTTGGAATGCAATGCTACAAATTTATGTTCTCTGTGTATTTATTTTGTACGATGTGGGGGTGGAACATATATATTTTAAGATTTTCTACGCATCCTAAGCCACTTATCTAAGTGGATGTCTGGGCTGCGATGGGGGAGGATCCTGGAGGTGAGAAAAGTAGCCCAGGCTAAAATTTCAATTTGAAGTATTGGGATATTGACTGTATTTACAGCAAGAGGACTGGTACTGCCTTAATTTGAGATTAATTTGTGAACAAGAAAAAAGAAAGAGGCCCAGGATTCTTCTCTTGCTCCATGTGAGGAGTATTTTTCTGGGACAAGAAGGAGCGAAGAGAGCAGGAGAAGATGAACTGGTGAAACCAGAATATTGCCTCTCAGAAGCCAGGTGAAGAAATTATTTCAAGAGCAGAGTGGTTAAACAATATAATCCACTAGGTGGTATGGAAGAAACCAAGCCTGAAAAATGACTCTTGGTTCTGGAGTGACAGAGGCCTTATGAATATGCCAAGAGTTGTCTCAGGAGTTGCAGCAGAGAGAAGCCAACTGCAGTAGGACTAAGATGCAGACAGTAGGGAGATGTGGTCTATTTTAGCAACTTTTTAAATTGAAAGATCAAAAACACAGGGCCTCAACTGAAAAGGGACAAGACATATAGAAGCCAAAGACATTTCAGTATGTTTGAATCTTGATTTTTAACAATTCCTTACAAGTGGAAAGTGATGATCCCGAAGACGAAGGGGTAAGTGGAAATTAAAAATCTCAAGTGAGTAAGAGAGAGTGAGAGACTGACATTCAGGGCGCCAAGAGGAAAACTGACATTAGTAAAGCCAGGACACTCTCGGACAATGATTCCAAGAAAAAGCTTGTAGATTGTAGGCGGTAGCATTGGTTGGGCATTTGGATATGCCATTGCGCAACTGACATTGCTTAGTTGTGGTTGTTTTCTATTTTTTATAGGATTTCAGCCAAGCTATCAAGCTAGAGCAAAAGAAGGAGAAGGAATGTTGCAAAGGAAGAGCCAAGTTAGTGAAAGACTGCAGCAGCAATAATCACAATGGGAAATGGACAGAAAAGAGGGAATCTGTTTCTTTTTGCTTATTTGTTTGGATGCATGGACTACTATAGAACAACATACAGAATAACAGACCTGAGGTGGCACTATCCAGAGGTGAGACTGAAAATAGAGAAACGTTTGTGAAAGTACAAAAAATTTACCAGATAATTTACACTAAAAACTTATCTTGACTTTACAAATAGTTGTACTTGACAAAAGTTTATGTTCCAGTAAGCTTTGGAATGCATATACTATGTGACCTTCATACTGTATCACTTTCTAAGGGGCATAAATGAATTGAGATTTCAGACATTTTATTTGGAAACATTAGTTTACATGTGTTAATTAGTGGATCTCACTTTTTTGTTATTGGTTTATGGGGAAAGTGCTTGCTTAATGCAGACAGTTATGCCACATTAACCAATGGTGTCTACGTAAAGGAAAGGAAAGTAACTGCAACTTAGAGCCATCTAGTAGGAATCAAGGCTGGATGAGGTGTGCCTGAGGCAGGGTTCAAGGGCAGTGAACTAATGATGGGGGAGAATTAGCAAGGACTGATTGGCTGTCCGGTCCCAAGAGCAAAGGAGAGGGTCAAAGCTTGTGTGAAGTCGAAGGAATGCCCAAACCCCTGAAATGCTGATGAGGATGTAGGGGAGAAGGGACTTTTCTACATAGTTGTTGGGAATATAAATTAGTATAGTTGTTATGACAGTCATTACGGAGGGTACTCAAAAAAAGTAAAAATAAAGCTACTGTTGAATTCAGCTGCACCAATCCGTAGTGTATTCCCTAAACAATTAAAGTTAGGGTACCGCAATGCACCTGATTACTTATTTTCATTGTAACATAATTCACAATAGCTAAGTTACAGAATCTGCCTAGGTACCTGGCAAATGATACTTTGGTGTAAATACTCAACAAATTCAGCAATAAGGAAGAATGAACTTGTGTAAACATCTCAAAACTGGTGCAACTGGAAGCCAGGATCTTAGCATAATTTCACTGAAGTGAAATGAGCCACGCTCAGAAAGTCAAATATTGCATGCTTTCTCTGCATGAAGAATCTAGAAGAAATAGATGTATTGAAGTAAAAGAAAAATCACTTGAAAGTCAAACAGAGATGATCAGAAAGCAGGGAGGGTGTCAGAGGAGAGGGGGTGAAAGAAAAAGTATGTTGTATGGATGTGCAGTTAGGCAACTATTACTCCCGTGTTCTGCACGGCTAATACGCATGAATGAAAAGTCAAGCAAGGAGAGAAGGGGGCCGGAGTTCAGAGTCAGCAGTGTGCAAGAAGCAGTGTGACCATGAGCTTGTGTGTTCTCCACGATGTCCTTTCCCTTGGGAGCAACATAGTAAGAGAGACAGACAGTAGAAAAGCAGGTGCTCAAGGCTGGGGGAGGCATAAGGGGAGTCACACTGTTGTCAGAGTAGAGGTCAAAGAGGGTGAGTTTTGAAGAAAAGAACTTCTGGTGGGCTACCTTGTTCTGAGCAGTGCTTAAAACAGACTTATTTAGTTTGCAACATCTAAAAGTTTTGAGGTTTTATGTGAAAATGAGAAATTAATTTTCTTTTAAAAATGAAGAGGTGGGAACACTACACTTGAAATTGTGCCGGAGAGCAGCATGGTGCAGTTAAGTATTTGCTTTCAAACCTCTTAGCAGGAGGTAATTACCTGTCTCCAGTTTTCCAGGGTTCCTGCTGAACAATCCCTGCTCCTGTTCTGAAGCTATATCCTGACCCTGATTCATAGAACACATAGAATTGGGAAGGGTCTGCAGATGCTTGCAGAAGAAGAGAAGCTCCAACTTAGGTGAAGGACTGTTACGACCCAAGTATAGATAGGTAGGCAGGCAGGCGGGCAGGCAGGCAGGCAGATAGATAGACAGGCAGACAGGCAGGCAGACAGACAGATAGAGATGTGGAGATAGAGAGAAAGAGACAGAGACAGACAGAGAAGTGTTGTGGTCCTAGATAAGGGTGTGTCCCAATATACTCTTGTTTGCACATGGAAGCCAGTGAACAATCTAGCACTGGAAGAGAAAAACAGTAGAATACTATACAGCCATGAAGAAAAGTGAAATCATGTTGTCTGCAGGAAAACAGATAGAACTGGACATCATATTGTTAAGTGAAATAAGCCAGACTCAGACTATTCTCTCACATGTGGGAGAAACTGAATGAAACTCAATATTCTGTACACTTAGCATCCATTCATGAACATGACATGTAAGAGAAAGGTGCAAAAATAATGAATTTTTTTCAAATTCTGAAGGCATGTCAATGATAGCTGTAGAGTAGTGCACTGGTCACATGACACCAGTGAGCGCGGCCAGCCCCGGGGAGCAGCGCACGTGCTGGGCTGTGCTACTGCAGCACTGGTGTTCGCCTTGGCCCAGGAAGGCGCGTAATTTCTCCCAGTTCTTCCTGAGCTTCCTAAAAGCCCCATCGGGTGGGGACAAGGCGGGTACAGAAGTGCCGGACTGCTTCTGCTCCGGCACGGCTTCAGCGAAAGGAGAAAAGGGAGCAAACTCAGCTGTCTCTCTGATTACATTTGGGAGGCACTGAAAGGGCCTTGTCCCCACCACACATCCCCTGGGGAGCAGCGGGGCATTCAGTGAGCGCTGGAAGCTTCCTTCAGCAACGAAGGCGTCCGGGACACGTGGCTGGCGCTGGCCAGGGCGCCCCTCCTCTTGTTGCTTTCTCATTCAGACCTTTAGGTCTGTAGGTATCTCAGCCGCCCTGTCCACAGAGTGTTCATAATTTCTCTAGGTGGCAAATAAGGTCGCTGTTAAAATTCAAGATCATAATATGGCGCATAAATCTCTTCTAAAAACATGAACTATTCTGTAAATGAGACTAACTCGTTGTGCTTGAATCTTGGAATTAAGAATGCACCATGTAGTGAGTTAGTAAAAGAAAGGGAGGCACATTCCAAGTAGGGTTTTGCTTAGTGATCCGATTGGACGCAGTAAAATGTGCAGCTCTCAAGTGTGCAGTTGGAGGAGCTTGGAGGATTTGACTCCGTCATTAGCCAGCGTCCTAATCCAGAGACAGAATTTCTATCCTACTTCCCGGATACCATAATATCTGTTGTGATGCAGAAATTCCACCCCTGCTCCCCATAAGCACTGGAGAAAAGCATCTAGTCACCTAAAGAGCTACATAAGCCTTAAAAATGAAATGTCTAATAATGGGAAAATTGCAGGTAAATCAGGGCCAACTCATGCAATAAAATACTGTTCAGTATTTTGAGTTTAAGACAAAAATCATGAGCAAATCCAGTAAACATGAAAAGAAGCCAAATGCAAAGGAATTATTCCTTGTGAGTCATACATGAGGTTCTATAAACCAGTTAATGTAAAACTAGACCCTCTATAGGAATGAGAATAACATGTAGAAGTCAATGTTCTTAATTAAGAAAGAGGAGCATTTGAACATGTTTACTTTTGTTTGTTTATCTTGTAAATGTAAGGATCATTTTCTCTTTTACTTCAGGTTGAAGGTTGAGACTTCAGGTATTTTTATAATAAAATTATTAAAATGTTTGAGATTATAAGTGCTAAAGAAAATTATGTGTTAAATATTAAATGCTTCTTGCAAGCAAAACACAAATATTCTGTCAAAATGAATAATTCAATTCATCTGCCTCTCTTTTTTGAGTTTAAACAATATATAATGAAAAATCTATTATTGAGTGGCTGCTACATGAATTTTGCATAAAAATAATTTTATGCTGGATTTCAGTATAGAATATTCATCCAAAAATGTATCAACAAGGATCTCTTAGGAAAGAATTTCATACACATAATCTTTCATTGCAGCAGAATACAGATGTTTTTCAGAATTTTCTTTACAGATGATATTAGATTTCTTAATAATTTTTATGTCCTCTGTGGTAATAGTACATATGAACAAAATTACCAATGTTACTTGTTTATTGCACAGATTAATGATCCTTCTGTATCGCCTACGTTCTGGGGCATGTCAACAATTGATGAAGAATCTCTGACAAAGATACTAGCACTGATAGTGCATTATTAAAAATGTTATGAGGGAGGTAACAAATGATTGTGTTGCCTGCACATCAAAAAAACATTGCTGTTTTATTTGTGCAACTTTGTGGTTTGCTAAGAAAGTTAACTTTGTTGTGTACCTCACACAGGAAAACGTTGCTCCTGGATTATAATCTGTGAACTGCCCCACCTGTCTTACTCAACAAAGATCATGGGATCTTCCTATTTGCAGGCACACAAAGGATTATTTAAGAACCTCTGGAGAAAGCTTACTGCATGGCCCTGCCTCTCAAGTTGTAACCTGCCTCTTTCTCTGTTTCCTGTGCTTTTTTGATTTTTGTTTTTATTGGGTTTTGTTTTTTTCTTGCTGGGTTTAGCAGAGATAAAAGTAAATGCTGATAATTGTGGTTGAAATCACTACCCTTTTATGCTATGGAGACTTCAAAAACAGGAGAAATCTTACACTGATATAAAACATTTGCTTTGTTGTAGCACTTGAATGCCCTCAAAATGTTTCAAAAAAGAGTCCAAGCATTTCTAATTGTTTTTAACCATGCAGAATTAGTTCTCTGAGGAACTACTTTTTTATCGACCCTTCCTAAAGAGCCCCTTTATGGAACCTGCTCTTACAAAATCTTCAATCATTTTAGACATGTTTATTTGGCTCCCCTCCAGAGCAGAGCTTTCTTTAGAAAGAGTGTAAATCAGATTTTAAACCTGTATTTTCCAGTAAACCCATGTAGCATATTTTTCCCAGTTTTTATTTAACTCCTCAATATTCTTCTAGCAAAGCCCCAGTATTTCGATATGAACAATGCATACATTTCTTCAGGAAGAGTCCTCTTCCTTTATTTGAAAATTTCTCTTCCTCTGACATTTTATTGATTTCTTGGAGTTTCATTATCTCATAGTTTTTTTTCCTTGTCTCACTATTGTTAATTGTTCTTCAATGTGCTCTCCTTCTGAAAGCTCTCTGATATCCCCCTAGGATGCATCAGCATCACTGCTAATGCCTAAAGCGTGCACTTTTTGGCTATATTCATGTGTGAATTCAACATCTTTTGTTGACACAATATATTGTAGGTTGTATCCAGTCATGCTTTGTATATTTACAGGTTTGCATCACTATTGTAAAAATTTTCACATAAGTTGAATTTTTATCTTGTATTATCTTGTATTAATTTTATCTCTGTAATCAAAGCATTTTAATATTTTGCCTTATCGCAGCACAGTATATTAGTCAAGTATAATGTTAGCAATGAACCTATGGTTGATTCCAGTAAAATATCTGAGGGCTCTGGCCACTCCAATGGCCAAAATATCAAGAATTGATGTTTTGTGATAGATCTGACAGGGTGGGCAGCAAAATGAGTACCATTGTACGCGAGATCATCTGCGAAGGTTCTCAGGGAAGATGGCTTTTGAACAGGCTGAAAGCTTAACTATGCTACTTGGGACTGGACTTTGGAGGTATGGACCAGGAAATATTCCAGTTGCATCAGTGAGTAACATAGTGACAGTGTTGTGCAGAAGTTTGAGAAGTGGAGAGACCATGCTGGTGGAAGTAGGACGGATGGAGGCAGAGCAGGGAAGACAGAGGTTGAAGGGGGTGAGCTCAAGATCACGTGGCATGGCCTAGCCCCCAGGGAGGGGTTAGCACTGGTTTCTATAAATACTGGGGACACAATCTGGGGACTTGTGCATGCTATACAAGGACTTTACCACCAAATTACATCTTCAGCCCCATGAGATTTGTTTTTTGGGGGAGGGTTTGTATTTTAGGGAAGGGTGTTCAGGGTCTCACTACTAGGTAGTGATCCACCTGTTTACAGCCTCCCAAAAGCTGGGATTACAGGTGTGTGCCACCATGCTCAGTCTCAATTGCCATCTCAGGGCCCCCCGGGGGCAGGGCCATCACAGCAGACCCAGAGATCAAACCCCCGGCCCTTGCTTCTGCTTGCAGGTACTTTAATCCCCTGCGCTATTTGGCTGGCCCTTGGGGGGAGGGATTTTTAAACAGTGGTGTTGAAAATGATTACTTGTTTCTAAGCAAAGAAATGATGTAATTTAACTTAAAGAATGAATCATTTTGGGTTCTACGTGAATAAGATGAGGGCAATAGACAGCAGACCAGGGAAGCCAGTTAGGAATTTCAAACAGAAGGTCGTGGTGACTCTGTCCAGAGGATCTAGGGCTGAGGTGTCTAGAAATCAACAGATTCTGGATACATTTAGAAGACTGGATTAATGGAGCATTGTACTGGGTAACTTACTGTATATTTCTTACAATGTTTAAGGAAGCTAAATAATCAAAAGCAAAGAAATTAAAAGTACAGCTGAGAATTTCATGTACCAGAAAGAATATTTTAACTATAAAAAATATACAAAATGTGATAAAAAATACAATGAATGTTCAATTTTTTTAAAAAATAATATCACAGTTAAAAGACACATTGCCCTAGTCCCCTCAGTCTCTTTCGCATTGCTTTGAACAAGCTTACCCCATGGTTCCTGGTACTCTCTGGAGTAGATTTGGAGTCCTCTTTCCTGAGTGTTTCTATCTGTGCTGTCCTGCTGGTACAATGTCCTCCTTTGATTCAAAGCATTTCCCTTTCATGGTTATTTTGAGTTTGGTAAAGAGCTAGAAGTCACCTAGCGCTGATTCCGGTGAGAAAAGTAGATGAGGATATGCTGTAGTATTTTTGTGAGCCTGCCTTTCCATTAGGTGGCAATTGGCAATAGTAGCTGCCTTTTTTTTTTTTTAATCATTCCTCTTAAAGAGATTCATGGGAGAAGGCTTCTGGAACTTCCTGAACTTTCCAGAATGTAGGAAAAGTGTTTTTGAAATGAAAGGGAGTATTTTGAGTGGAATTAATGGCAATGTGCCTTTTACTGTATTAATTTGTTAAAATTTATACACTGTATCTTCACCTCTTGCATGTTTGTGAAGACAGATGTGCTTAACTTGATTGAAACACTACACATGCAGTAAAATATCATACAACACTCAACACGTACATGTAATCCTTGATCATGAAAGAAAAAAAGTAAAAATATTAATTATGCCCTACTAAAATAAATTTTAAAAATTAAAAAAATCTCTATATTCTTCACTTGGAAAGAGGACTCCTGGATGATCTCTTTAAAATTGTCTTTTGAAGCTTATGTAAACAGCATGCCTTTTTAATGGCCCGCTTGACAGCTCAGTGAACTAAAGCACCTGCTTAGGCAGAGCGCAGCCACCAAGGGTTCAATTCTTGCCGTGCTGGCTCAGCCCAGGGGGTGCGCTGAGATAGCCATTGAGACTGGGCATGATGGTGCGCGCCTGTAATCCCAGCACTTGGAAGGCTGAAAACAGGAGATTCACTATGAGTCTGGTCTACACAGTGAGATCCTGTAACCCTGTCCTAAATACAGAAAATAAATAAATAAATAAATGTAATAAAAGAATAGCATGCCTTTTTTTTTTTAATAGCATGGCTTTTTGAAACATAAAAAATACCATGTAGAAATTAGTATTTAAAAAGTGAAGTGTGGGGCTGGAGAGACAGCTCAGAGGTATAAGCGCCTGCCCGGCAAGCGCAAGGACCAGGGTTCTTTCCTCGGTGCCGCATGCCATGCACGCTCAGTGCTGAGCCGGCCACTGAAACTGGGCGTGGTGGCATACACCTGTAATCCTAGCACTGTGGAGGCTGAGACAGGAGGATCACTATAAGTCTGATCTGTGTCATGTGACCCTGTACAAAAGAACAGAAAAAAAATGCAGTGATGGAGTGTGGGCACCGGGGCTACAGCTCGTTTGAGCCCTGGAACCAAAAAAAAAAAAAAAAAAAGAAAAAAGGAAAGTGCAGCACCTGGCCTGAGGTTGACAAGCGATCATGCAGCGCTAGCAAGACAGAGGCGAGTAGAGAGAGGTAACTGGAAGGGCTCCAGCACGTGTCACCACAGTCCCCTCTGTATCGCCTCTCTGGGATTCCCGCATCAATACCACGTTGTCACGGGTGATGAAAGTTTGGTGTATCTTTCACCTAAAACCAAAAATATTACTTGTCATGTTTATATCATGGGGAAAAGTGAAGGAACACAGCACAATGAATGGACATAATCCCGGCTTTCCCTTGGTTTGGACCTGATCTTTGCCCAAGCAAAGTGACCCACGCCTGTACCCTTTCCTCGCGCTCTGCTTTCTGTGCTTACTGCTTGTATCATACCATCTGAGTGCTGTTTCTTACTTCTCAGTGACAGGGAGTTCTAGCCTTGTGGCGTCTAAGTTCTTCATGTCATTCCTTTTATTAATTACTGCAGTTCTCATTTGTTTGAGCCCTGGACAAAGGAATGTTATGACTCCCCTGGGTCCAAACAAAGCTCCTTGTGTTCATGATAGGATCAGCGCTGTTGTCCCTGATCAATATGATCAGTCACTTTGAGCAGAGAAGTAACTCCCCTTCTGAATATTTATAATTACACAAAAACTAAAAGGAACAGTGTAGCCTCATTCAAGTCACTCGAGCCATGATAAGGCATGGTACGAAGACAGTCCTCCTCTAGGTTTTAGGATGCCTAAAGCCACTGAGCCGATAGGGATAAGAAAGGCAGATTCTTCAACTAGTTCTTTGCTATGATAGAAAGAGTGACCAATACTCCTTTCTTCTGTTGACGTCTGAATCCATATGGAGAAGTCAGATCATATTTTGGCTTCTGTTTTAAGATACACACCATCTACTCTATAATAGCAATGGCCCTCACAGTGCTATCTGTGGGTGCCACATGCCAGAAATTAGTGGTGTATTTTCCTTTTATATCAGACCAGGGGCTCTGGGTAACGGGATATGCTTTATGATAAAGGACCACCATGCACTTGAGTCCTTTCTTTCTTTGCCAACCCTGAGTTAATAGGTCATGATCCAAAAAGTAACAGCAAGCCAGATTCTACTCAACATTTGTACAACCAGCTCCTAAGATTAAGTGAGCTGTGCTATTTATCCTAAGAAGTGGTTTGTTTTTACCACTTTAATTAACAGTGCACACTGTCTGTATACTTGCAATGACAAGTAACAATTTGTCCTAAATCTCTCTTTATATCCTAAATAATTTGGCTCAAATATATCAGCACAAAAGCCACTAAAGCTGGGAGTCTCAGGTCAATTACTTTGAAATCTCTGGTTATTAAGTAACCAAAATATTCTATTTAATGGACAGAAAGGTTGAAGAGGAAACATGGGTCATAATTTAGAGTTAGTGATGCAGACCTCATCTACAAAAGCCAGTATGGACTGCCAACTTTCACTGCTGGGGTGACTTGAGTAACATTCCTACCACATTTCTGTAAAGGTCACTTTGTTGATATATGAAAAGTGAGAGCAGTTTCCCAAAATATGGTGCAGTACCTGATTACAGACATAAAGCATGTGAAAAAAGTAACAGTAGAAAGCATAGGAAAACAACCGGGTTCTCGTCTCACTAACAACCAAACATTCCAAAGCTGAGAGCCATGGCTTTTACTTCAGTCTCTGCTATACAAGCAGGGAGGAATGCCAATTTTTTACACATCAACCCTTCAAGCAGGTCCAGTAAATAAAAATATACAACATCAGTTAAATAACCCAGACAACACAACATGCACATATTTCAGTATGTCTAAATTATTGTTGAGATGTTCTTTGAAATGGTTTGTGGGATTTCCATTTAATTTGTTGTCCTATACTTGTCATATTTGCAAAACCTGGTAGCACATGTCACCACTGTCCCCTCAGGATCTCCTGTCTGTGATTACCTTTGTCCCATATTTCTCAAAGGAAAATCACTTTTGTGGCTTGCCAAGGAATTTGGATTGTATTTTTCTGGTTAGGGTATTGGGCAAAGAAGATTAAAAAAAAAGTTTTTCAATTTGTCATTAAAATAAAATTTTTCTGTTTGGTTTTGCGTTGGTAGATTTCAGTGAGCATTTGCTAGTCTTAATTTTCTGTTGATGGTGGAATGTGAGATGGTGTTTTGTTTCTTGAACTTTTGATGCCTTGATAGAACTTTCTAGGTGATGAGTGAGATTAATTCGGGTCACATCAGAGAGCAGGACGCACTGATGACCTTCAGAGTGTTGGGACCCTCTTGTGAAAGGCCCAAATTGCTTTCACACAGATTTCAATAAGTTTGTAAAATAGCAGTTTAATATCGATTGATGGGTTTAGAGTATTTTTTGAAGCTAAAAAAATTCTCATTCCCAATATTAGCCATAAAACAGACATATGTCAACTTCTAAATATAGGAAGTCATTTTCTATGAATGACCCTTGTTGGACAGTGTGTTATGTCTAGTTTTTAGAGACCCACTCGTCAGCTCAATATTTCTGCTTCAGGGATTCCTATTAAGTTCTTGAGTTACAGGCCCCTGTCTGACGGCCCCTAATTATAACTGTAAAGTGAGCTGTAGCTAACAATGTCATTTAGCTCCCCATTAGCATTTATATCATTACAGTAGAGTTTTGAATTCCTGGTTTTGTGAGGACTCTTGGTGTTCCAGTGTACACAGATTATAATTTACAAAATGACCGACAGTTGTGTTGTTTTCAGGCTAAGAGTATAAATCCACTTGTCTGTGTGTTAAATAAAAATAGAATTTGTGAAATCTAAAAATAATACAGTGAAGCACAGTTTAAAAATACAATGGACACAGTAATTATCAGTAATAAATTATAGTATGGCCCTCATCCATACTTTAAAATGGGCTATGCTGTTTACGATGTATTTTTTGAATAAAATGTCAAAGTGGATGGAGCTATAACAATGAACCATCTTGTCTGTTCAGTGACCACCACCTTCAGGATTTAGATGTAAATCCTTACAATCTGTATTTTGCGTTTCTATGGAACTGGTAAATTAGACAAGCCTGATGTAGAAGCTAATCACAGAAGTGGTTTCAAGTTGCCTTCTTTTTTTCCTTTAGCTAATGTGCTGGATGTTTACTCTTTTCAAGTAGCAAGTAAAATTTGGCCAGTGTGTGGCATCTCTGTCTGTTTTGGCTATTAAAAGGAGTCACACACTGAGTCAGAGTCCCACACTGAGTCAGCTGTCTTAGTTTGGTGACATGTTTTAATCAAGTCCTGTAGGATTGATACAGTCCTATACACTGCCAAAACTCTGGACTTGCTTTAATTTTGAAGCTTAATCTTACCCCTGGCTTGGTGCAGGTACAAGGAAAATCCAGTTGGGTTGTAGGGGAGGTGTGTTTTGCTTCTTTTCCTTCTCTGTTTTGAGTTCTACGTGGTGTTTCTCAGCTTTCCTCCCTTGCTTCTGAGGACTGGGGAGCTGAACTAGGCTGGACTAGGAGATGAGCCCACTTCTGACTTCCAGGATAAGGGTCCGTATCAGTAAAGGACTCAGCAGGAAGTAGATCTGAAAGAGGTGAATTGGCTAAATTTAGAGAAAGAAGTGTTTTTGAAAGAAAAGCAAAATACTCAATGGTTAGTATCAAGGACAGACCACTGTTGCTTCTGAGGTTGTCCACGCTGTCTGCCGTCCCCCTGCACCCTGGATGTGAAGGGGTCAAGGGACAAAAGCAAATTCTTTTACCCTGACTGCACTGTTGGGCACCAGCGTCCACTGGCTGGGCCAGCGCCCAGGGTCCCTGTGAAGTCCGTGCAGGGCAGATGTCGTGTGTCTTCCGATAGCTTGCCTCTTGCCTTGCACAGCTTGTGGGAGCTCGCCTCCCATCCTAGATCAGGGCGGAGGCATCCTGATGAGGGTCCGCTGCCTCTTGCCCCCTGCTAGCACCTAGCGCTGTGTCCTGTTCCCTGTCCTGAGTGTGCATCTTCATCCACAGGTGCCCTCCTTGTCATCTGGCTGTCACCCTGGGTGGGGGCCTCACTCCTCCATTCTTGGCCCAGAAAGATGCTGAAGGTACAGGCCAAAATGAAGCCCATTCTGTCTTCTGCCTGCCTGCAGAGTGGGCACCCAGTGAACCTGTTTATGGCCTTCCAGAAGCAGATTCCAGGGCGCCAGGACAAGCAGGAGCTGGCTGTGTGTCCCTCTTCACGCTCTCTTCTCTGCACTTAAAGTGCAGAGAGAACCATTTCATGTCATGCTGCTCTGTTCTCATCTTATAGTTTCTGTTCTGTTTTTATTATCCTTATGTATTTCAGCCAGTTTACCTAAGTGTCACTTTTATAATACTGTACTCTGGTTTAGAACAACCTAATATTTCAAAAATGGTGCCTTGAAAATTCCTGATAAGGATTTAAACTTTACTGGTATTTATTTTCTGTGGGTATGCCCAAGTTATACATAGATAGGCAGATAGACAGATGGATGGATAGATAGATAGATAGATAGATAGATAGATAGATAGATAGATAGATTAGATAGGGTTTTTTTTTTTTTGATGGGTTGGCAGTATTGGGTAATGCTCCCAGGTTCTGCATGCTAAGCTACTCTTATATTTTTATTTTGATACAAACCTTTTCTAAATCACTCAGTTGCCCAGGCTGGGCTCAGACAGGCAGTCCTGATTCAGCTTCCCAGCCTCTAGGTACTTGATTCTTGGTTTCAAACTGTAAAACAAGCTTGCTATATTTTCCTGTCATCCCTGTGGGTTTATACTGTACATCTGGTAAGTTATGTCTCAGCTTTATTGACTGGAGATCAGTAGTTTTAGTTTGAAAACAAAATTTTGGTATGTGAAGAATTGAGCATTTTTCTTTCAGTTTAATTTTTGCACTTGTAGCTTCAAAAATGCAACATAGGGTCGTACAACATCATGATTTCTAACTCACTTTAATCCATTAAGTAACAGTTCTAAAATTTATAAGAATGTGTCAGGGAAGGAAATCTTTATTTTCATATTAATACAAAAGTAGTCAACCATAGAATATTATACTTCTACCAGTATAATTATTTTCTACTGCAAATATGATGATTAATAAATCAATCATTTTCATCATAGATTGTAAAAATTATAAAATAAGGTCAGGATAGTTTGCATTGACATGAGAATATTCATTTAGTTCTTTTGAGAAGTTGATATAGTAAAATATTTATGTTTAATATTTGTTGTTTAATTTTTCTAACTTATTTGCTTGCATGATTTCAAATTCATGAAGAATCAGTCTTGAAAATACATAAGGAAGGAATTCATCCAGAAATTATAAAAGAGAAAAAAAGATAGAATATAATACATGGGGATAGTCTTTTTAAAAAAGATGTAGTATTTCAAAATTCAAATTAATCAATAGGCTCTGGGGAAATACATGAGTAAGTAGGAATTCCATTAAAACTGGAGAAATTGAAAGGAGGAGTGAATTTATTCATTAAGGTTATTAATCCCACACTGATTTGAATGCCTTTTTTCCCACAGTCCTACTCCTGAATAAAGACTATGTATGCCTGAGACCTGAAAATGGATGATTGCACTAATTCCAGTGTGATGCCTGTGGGTAAGACCTGGCGCGCCACCATGCAGGAATAAACCAGATAGTCCAGGTCCTGAGCATAAGAGTTACATCACCTTCCCATCATGCATTGTTGCCATCTCAGTTTTGGAGAAAGCTTAGTAAAATATCAATGAGAAATAGGTTCTTATAGGTAGGAGTGTTGTAGCAGGCTATTTGGAGGAAATTGGAAAATCGCTTCAATTATCAAATGTGATTTTATATTCTTCCTGAAGGCTCCGGGAAGCATTATTTTGTAAACTAATATAACATATAAAATCAGTGAGCTCTTTTCTCCAGAGGGCTCTGCTTTCCGTTTGTGTACATATTGTTTGAAATAAAAGGCAGTTGTTGATAGCTAATATCTCATATTGAGATGATGCAGAAGTAATTATAATGGTTCCAATTAAGATCCTCATTTTGCTCAAAGATAAGGGATAGTGGTATTGGTCAGATGTGTACATGATGTTTGGGATGAAGGTGGGGTTTTCAAGGTGCGTATTTTCATCTTGCTAAATTGGAGGAAAATAAATGAAGATGATCAGTTGAGATTATATTGGGTCACCTCTCTTGTAACCTTTAGACCACATCAGTTTGAGTGACCTAATGGAATTATGGTAAAATCAGTCTCTGTAGATTTGCCTTCTCAATTGTGCAGTTTCTTGGGTGTGCTTTTGAATAGCTTTCTTAGGTGATCATTCATTTCCTTCAGTGAACTGAACAGACCCTGAAACCTTGACATCAGTAATTCTACATTGCTATGAGTTTAGTTTTCTAATTCACTCAGAATTCTCATTCTCTACCTTTAATTTTCATTTTCACTGTTAATTAAAAAACCAATTCTAAGTCAAAAAGAGACACTACTTTTAATATAATTCACCACTCTATTACACAGCAGGGGAAATATAAGATTGTTTAAATACATAAAATAATTTAATGAAGTGAAATCTTATTTTAATGAAAATATTCAAAAACTAGGAGCATAGAGAATTATCTTTAACTTAGGCCAAAGATGTATGTCTTATAATTGATGAATAAAAGTCTAAAAATTAGTCAGAATATGATACAGTACTCTCCAATGTAAACACAAGCTAAACTTCCATATAAGATTTGAAGTGATAATTTAAGTAATTCATACATAATTTTTAAATGGCTTTTGGTATATGTATTTGAATTTAAATAATAATTTCTAAGAAATCCTTGGGTTAAAGAAAAATATTTCAAGAAAAATATAAAATGTGTCAAGTTTAATGATATGGGGGAGGCAACATCAAAATCTATTGGACGGAGATAAATGAACCTTTGGAGGAAAACCAATAGGTGTGTACAGTAAATGCATCTCACCTCAGTAAGTCCAGAAAGAAATACAATGGGTCTGTTTCAGGCAAAATAGGCCCAAGAGTGTCTATATGATGCTTCAATGAAATTTTTTAGAGGAGGGTCAAGAGTTCTGAAACCCAAATAGGATGTGCATCCTTGGTAAGACTCGATTGGAAAAAAAATGGAATTAGGGAAGAGACAGACTATAAACTGAACATTACATCACATTAGGATCGGGCTTTTGATTGTATAGTATTGGTATGTTATAATGCAGAAAGAGCCTCATTTTGTACATACATGTTGTGGAAAATATTTGTAAATAACTGTGAAATTATTTTGGGAACTTGTGTTTGCAAGGAGAGGATGAAGACAAAAAGAGAGAGGTACGTGTGCTGCAGAGCGAGCAATGGCTGAGGAGCGGATCAGACAGCACTCCAACTGCTTGTATTCAAGGTGTTTTCTAATATTTTAAATTCTAATTATATTATATATTTAAAATGTGTTCTATATATTTTAGGAATAAATAAGATTTATGTACTATATGTAAAATACACTCCATAGTATATTTTCACAATAGAATACAAATATTTTGGTTTGAAAACTATGACAAGGAAAGAAAAGAGGGAATACTGTACAGCAATAAAATGTTTCTTTTTCTTTCTTTCTTTCTTTCTTTCTTTCTTTCTTTCTTTCTTTCTTCTTTCTTTCTT
>NDGN011232033.1:0-14929 GCA_002564285.1 Tympanoctomys barrerae
GCATTTAGCCAGCATTTCTGCAGTGCGTAACTGTGAGGAACGTAGTACCGCAAATGGCAATGGCCATTAGGACCCGGATGTGGTACTCCTGCTTGCTCCAAGATTCTCATTGCCGACTGCATACAGGTAACAATGACTGATGTTGGCTGACGAGGACTGCTCATTCACTTGAAGTGGATGTGGTAGTTTGTACGCAAGACATCAACCAAGATGAGCAGAGCAGGAAAGCCACAAATTGTTAAACTGATAAAAGTATCTGGGAGCTGGGCCAGCTGTGTGTCGGAAACCAGAAGAGTACGAAGTGCAGTGGAGAATTTGCCATTAATAAAGATATTAAAATAAAAAAATAAAGCACTTGCAAGTATGCTCAAGGCCAAGGGGGTTTGATCCCAAGCCTGCTGTCCTGACCCCGCTCCCGGTACATGCTGAGACAGTGATTGAGACTGGGCATGGTGGCGTGTACCTGTAATCCCAGGTCTTGGGAGGCTGTAAACAGGCAGATCACTACAAGTCCGATCTAATAGTGAGACTCTGAATATTTTGTAAGCCCTTCTCTAAAATTAAAAAACAAACAAACAAACAAAAAAAAAAAACACCTAGCCCAAACTGAGCAATTTAGTGTCTTTATAAAACACTACCTGAAAATAATTTTAAAAAGAATAAAATAAAGCACTGGCTATATAGGTCAGTGTGAAGTCCCTGGGTTCAATTCCCAAAATTGCAAAAAAAGAAAATAAAACTCTAAATTGTACTTTTTATTTAACATGCTAAAATTCATAAAAATTAATTTTCTGCTTAACTTTCTTATCCATCATGAATGCTTGCCACCAAAATTGCTGCTTTTGTGATCACTGGAATGACTACATTATTGAAGTGGAGATTCCCTAAGAAGATGCAGCTATATTGGTGAGGAAAGCCTTCCTGATTTGAATTCATCTGAATCCCTTCACTGAAAAGCAGAGCTTGAGAGTCCAACTGAAGAGACTTTGACTTTAGGTCATGATGTTATGTTCATAGTGTAAAAATGGCTGTTTGCCAAGCATTTTCTCACTGAGTTTCTTGACTCCATGAAATAATTACCATAAATACTTGACTATTGTTAAAAGCAAAAGGTCCATGCAGCTCCACCCATTAAAAGAAGAGCTCGATGTCATTGTCTTTGTAATGCCATGAAGGAAGAGGACATCCACTTGACCATACTATTTAGCATCTACTAAAGAGTTACCTTTCCCTCCTGCCCCAGCAGATTAGTCACTTGAGGAATGCACTTTACCATTCACTTCATTCTGAGGAGTTTACCAGCCTAATTCATTGATTTCAGTAAGAAGAGATGGTTGAGAGAAAGGCACCTTAGCTCCATGCTTTGAAGAATAAACATCCTTTTTCTTTCTTTTAAACTTTAGAATAAGAAATGTAATTACAACTATCTTAAAGAATACTGTGTGTGTTCTGAGATGGTGTCTCCACAAAGGCCTACTTATTTTGAAAGTTAAAAATTTGTTTTCTGGGCCAATGAGATAGCTCAGTGGACTAACACGCTTGCTTAGGTAAGCTTAGTCAAGTGCAAGGATCACGGTTGGATCCCTGGCACCACCTGCCATGCCTGTCCCACCCCAGGGGCAGGTTGAACCGGCCACAAAAAAAAAAAAAAGTTTTCCTACCTATCATGGCAACCGCGTTGTTAAGCTTCCTGATCTACTGCATTTCTACTGCTCAGCTGAGTTCAGTCACTTCTGAGTCATAAACAAATGAACATCTTCAGATCTGAATAGCTACAAAAATCACAGTCTGCTATAGTGAACAAAATGAAAAGAAACAAACAAAAAAATAAAAAGCCTCCTTATACACTGCCTATTGATGTTGAATTTAGATAATGACCTTTGCTGATAATTCATATGGGCTGCTTTGTATGATTTATCCTGCCTTTCTTTTTCAATCATTATTCTATAATCTACTGTATTCATTGTCCTTTCAGGAAATCTTTAACATTCAGAACTTGGAAAAATTGAAATAATCCCTTTTTACTCTTTAAAAGATGTCTCTTAAGAAGAATGTCCAATTGGCTAGAATCTACTGTCATCTTGAGTGACCTCTTAATACAATGATAAAGAAGTGTTAGTAGAAATTGTAAGGATGAATGTAATGTAATACATAAAGATTGGTCACTCTTTAATTAATTTTGTCATATCCATTTACAATATGTCACCAAGACATTCACATGTAGAAATACAACAAAGCAAATATATAAAAAGAAATGGAACAATACACAATAACCCTAGTTACCTGAATCTCACATTCATGACTAGAAATAAAATTTTAAAGCAGAAAAAAAAAGAAGAAGAAGTAAATAAAATCCTTCACAGATGGTTCTTTCCTAAAAGCAGAAAATGAATACAATCTCTTTCTAGGATCTTAAATAATTTAAATTCTATCAAACATATTTCCCCCTGTAACAGGTTCTCACAATTTTTGTAATGCTATAAGCTGTTACTTTCTCTGGCTTTTGCTTTTCTGCACTCCCTGAGGATGTTCTCTGATGATTATTTCTTTTTGTCTTTATTTTGTTTCATTCTATTTTTTCCAGCCCCCTCCTGTTCCCCGAGGAAGTATGCAGCCATCATGCTGGAGCGCTGCTAAATGCAATAAGGCAAAAATCAGCACTGCTTGATGGCACCAGAGTGCCAGTGCTTTGGGTAAAGAATTATCCCGCTAACACAGCACAAACCAGCCAAAAGGAAAAAAAGAAGAAAACAATCCCCAAACTCGCAGTGTATTTATTTTTTATGATTGTAAAAATCTTTATTTAAAAAAGAGAGAATAGGAATTATTATATAAATATACTGGGAGGTGGGAATTTCATAGGTGATTTGAGCACACATAGTTTTGTGTGTTTTGGTCCCAGCACTTTGTCTTCTGAGTTGAAAGACAAATGTACTTTGTCTATCAGCTTCAACCTGAAAGAACCCCCTTCATTAAATTTATTCTTTGTGGCAGCAACTGTGATTTGAAGATATTTATTAAGTGGAAATATAAAAGGATTTAAGTGACTTGAATGAATTCTGGCTTTAAAGAATGAGAGAGACAGAGAGAGAGAGAGAGAGAGAGAGAGAGAAATTTTCTCTTGAAACCTCAATGACTAAGGTCATTTTGGGTATAAAATTAAACATCATATACACATCCTCAGCCCCTGGGTCATACCCTCAGCCTATTAGGAAGCAGCATGCACAACAGGGAGTGAATGGCTGTCTAGTGATGCTTCATCTCTATTTACAGCTACTCCTGATGGCTTTCATGAATGCCTCAGCTGTGCCTCTTGTCAGATCAGCAGCAGCATAAGACTCATAGGAGGATGAAACCTAGAGAGGACTGTGCTTGCTTGGGATGTAGCTTCCAGGCTTCTTATGAGAATCTCATACCTGATGATCTGAGGTGAAGCTGAGGCAGTGATGCTAGTGCCGGGGAATGTAATTATAATGTACTGCAAATGTATAATAATTTTTACAATACTAAGTTTTCTAAAAAACAATTTTAACCCTCTTCCCCAATGTCTATGGAAATTTTGTCTTCTGGTCATCTGGTCCTTGGTGACACTAAAACATGTATTGATCAATGATCTTTTTTTTTAGTGAAAATTACTTATTAATTAGATACATTCTGTACTGATAGTGCTTTTGCATTTCTTGAAAATAGTCATGAAAGCACTCTGATGCAATCTTTGGCTGCCCATCTGTTACTGTTTTTCTGGCTCTTCCTCTGGCTCCATTTTTCTCATTTTTTGTCATACTCCTGTCTCACATTCAGCTGTATAATTGTATCACCATGGGCTTAGGTACTTATTGCTGTGACATGTATATATTTATTCAGGAAATATATCCTAATGTAGTTTGGATATGATCAAGTTTTCCTCTGTATTTTTCTTCTACATGTCCATATAAATGCTGCTTGTTCAAATTTTAGATTACTAACTAATAATCTATAGAAATTATTGTATGTTTTGTACAGAAATAAAGATGAATTTGCTCTTTAGAAGGTCATTTCCATTCTATTTGTCATATTTAATATATTTCTCCAGCTAGCCAGAAAATGAAATAATCTCCATTGTGGCAAATAATTGTTCTACCAAGACATGATCAAAATCTGAAACATAGAACAATCTAGAATAGAAGTCCATGTTTGATCTGCTTGTTTCTAAGCATTAATTTTCTGCACAAGAATTTCCCAGGCAGTACTTCTGTCGTCCATTTTCTATTAGGAGCTGTGCAACCCATTAAGCAACTTAGCAATGTGGTTGTCACTTTATCCTGACTTGTTTGCATAAACAGATTCCGACTGGCCTCAGCCCCAGCCAAGGCTCCACTGCTGGTTCTGGGATCACATGTGTAGGAGAAAGTGAAATTGTAAAGTATTGACTTCAATATAAATCATATATTTATTAAATACCTCTAAGCTTATACAAAATGAATGCATTATTCAGATATGCTGATTGCTACAACCAAAAATGCAAAATCTGCAGTTTGAAGCAAAATTTTCTCATTAATCTCAGTGTTTGATTGAGGTATTCTTAATAGGCATGTGTGTGACTCTTCAATCTATTCATGCCACATGTCATGACTCACCCATGTAATACCAACATTTGGAAAGCTAAGGCAGAAGGATCGCTACAATTTTGAGACCAGCCTGGCCTCTACAATGAGTCCAAATCCTTCCCAAACTACATTTTAAGACTTTATCTCAAAAAACAAAAATAAACAAATTAACAAAAGTCTAATAAACCATCTACTGAGGATAAGGTCTAACATTCTATATGGCTGATAATATTTAATTATATATTGCAAAATAGCCAATATAAAGGATTTTCAATATTCCCAACCCAAAGAAATGATTCAAAATGCTTGAGGCAATGAGCCTGACTTGATCATTAAGCATCATATACATGACTTGAAATATCACACTACACATATATTTTGCATTATTATGTGTAAATTAAAATTAAGGACATAAAAGTCCGAAAAAGAATCTATCCAGGGACTGAAATGGTAATCTTCTATGAGTCGTGTGGTTCACTAATAAATACTATATAACTGGTCATAAAATGAAAATAAAAAGAAAGCCTGAAATATTGCATGGATTGTTGCATCAGTACTAGAAGCAGGGTGAGTCATATCTATACACATTCCTTTGGCTAGAATCTAAACTAGTGGCAGAGGTAGCCTTCCCAAACACATGGAAACTTAATCATCTGCACCAGTTGTGTATCTGGGCAATATGCAACAGGATTTGCAAAACACGCATTGACTTGTCTCTAACAAACAGGATAAGTCATTGTGTCTAGCTATCAAGTTTGTTGGAAGATATTACCTATAATGTCTGCTATTCAACAGACACTTGATTATTGTGGATAAAATCAAATGAAACAAATTAAAAGTGAATAAATAGTATTTTGCACAGCTAAAGTGCTAAATCCTTACAAGAAGAGTTGGGGTAGATTCCCATGTAAATCAGAGGATTTGCAGTCATTTTACACATAAAACTCAACTTGACCATATTCAAGGTGATAATAGACTTTTTCATATGCACCTTGCTCTTCTTGTATCCCTTATATTTCCTGGATGATCCTGTTCCTTGCTGACTTTTAACAGTACATATACATGACATTTATTACCAACCAATCAGCATCACTGTCTGCAATTTCTTTGCATATGCATATTCAAATACTTAAACCACTTCAAGTTCCATCAAGACCCAACGTGACCTCATCTTGGGTTCTTCTGAATTCTCATTGTACTTGACTGAAGAGTCTCTTCCCTTTATTGTCCATCTTCTTCAGTAGTACATCAATTATCCCCTTCTCCCTTGTCCTTCTCACACAAGCTTCCTATAGGTCAAAGAGACTCGTTCTGGGAGTTCTTCTTCTCAGACAAAGCCAACACCTGGTTCCACTGAAGTAGCTTTCCATGTCCAATTTCTGGTGAGAGGACCCAAAGCCGGTGGATTTGGCTGGGAAGCCCTGTCTTGGTCACTCGCCTTATCACTGAGACTAATACCAAAGCCCACAAATCCAAGGAGGAGAGGTTTCTTGTGTCTCACATATTCAATTGTCAGAGTCGGCTGATTCGAAGGCAGAAAAAGCAAGCAGATGGGCCTGGTGCACTGGGAGAAGCTAGTGTCCTGGTGGCCAGGAACCAAGGAGAGAAGGAAGGAGCCATCTTCTCCAGGGACCTGCATGTTTGGACCGTGCACCGCCTCCTAAAAGCACTTCCAGCGACAGATTCCTCAGTGGATTCACTCACTTACTAGTACACGGTTTCCATGATCCAAGGGCCTTAGAACACATAAAAATGTGGGGGACATTGTAGACCTAAGTCTTCACAGTCTCCGGACAGGCCGTCTTCTCTCTGCTCAGCCACAGCACTGTGCCTTTGTTCCCCCACCACGTGGACTGCTGTCCAGCTCCATCAACCTGCCTGCATGGGCCCAGCCTTGCTCTTCACAGAGCACACCTTCCTGGATCAGCTGTGAGTCAGCAGCTTCACACTGGCATACGGAGTCTTTCCGGGGATGGGTGGTTATGGCAGGTGCTAGGAAATTATCAATTTTGGGAAATAAATATTGAAAGGAGGTGGATGGTGAACATAGCTCAGGGTCTGTCAGATATGCTTTGTTTTCCAATCTTCCCTTCTGTGGTATAAAAGCTAAATACATATGTATGTTTTACATGATTTAAGAGCATAGAGAAAATTGTTTTTTTTTCAAACTGTTAAAATTTATAATTTCTTTAAAAAGTCTTCTATGCCACTTTTCTTACATTTGTCATACAGTTGTTTCCAGAACTCAAATGTGTCATAGATTCTAGTGATTTCAATGGAGCAATGAGAATATCCAAATGCGAGAAATAAAATGTCCTTTGGGCTCACTGTCATCACTAAAGCAGTGTCCTGGCTTCATTATCTAATACTCTCTGTGAAGGGAACAATTTTATTAAGAGACATAAGAGTCTTTCATGACACATATACAAGAAAATCAGTGTATCTTTTGTGATATAAACTAGATTTCTAATATTGCCTCTTAAGAATTTGGGATTTACCCAGTTTAAATTGAGTCTTTCTGCTATTTGTATTTCCAGTTATTCTATACCACAGCATTTTAACTTAGTCTATGGGATTCCAGCACTTAGTAAAAATCTCCACCTCTTTCCTTCATGATCACATTAATAGTATCTCTTGAAAAATTTTAACATTTGTCTCTTTTAAGCATTCGTATTCTATTTTCTAGATTATATCACTCATTTATTCAATCCTTTCCCAGAACCTGGGCCATATTTTGGCACTTTTTACTGAATTTCTTTGACCTTGATGTAGAGAATAAGAAAAGTGAGGTTATTACCCTACTTTACCCCAAACAGAGACTTAGATGGAACTGCCTTTATTCTGCCTGGACATGATTTAATTATGTAGTAAAATAAAGTTTTAGTTATGTATCTATAAATATTATCATTTTAGGGCTGAGGATATAGCTCCATGGCACCGTGCCTGTCTGGCAAATGTGAGGTTGCAAGTTTGATTTTTGTTAAAAGGAAAAAAAAAAGAATTACCATTTTGAATTTATAAAAATGTAAAGCCCAGTTTGAGCATTTTGACATGGTATAGTTTTTAATGACAGTTAAATAAAGCCACAACATAGTACACTATTCTCAGTTCCAAATAAAATGATAAAATGGTATCTCTTAAACACTGAGCACAAGTCTTTGGCATGTTTTCCAGTTCTACAGTAATTTAACTATGAGTGAACAACAGAAGCTATATGGAAGCTTCCAAACTGTAAGTCATGGTAGGTTTTATAAGAGTGATGAAAATTCAAGAGTGTATTCATCTCTGTATATGTCACCTACTATTTTAGAAATAAACAAACCCCAATATTGGCTCAGTACAATTTATATATTCCTTTTTTAATAAATGTTTGCTCTCACACTATTCCACACTAGGATTCTGATAGGCAATTTTTGTGTAGGGTATATAAATATTTTCACCCCAAGAATACATTTTAAAATTCCCACTCAAGTGTTTTTTGTTCCTATGACTGATATTCTCTGTGTCTCAGTTTGTTTTCTTATAATGGAATATCATTTAATTATTTATTCTATATTAATTCAGTCATTTACTGAATACATTAATATGTAAGCATTGTCCCAGACACAGAAGAGACAGTAAAGAGAAAGTAGGAATCGGCACTATGGTCAAACATCCAAGCTTTAGACAGGAAAACAAAATTGCCTATTCACCTCTAATCCATCATTCTGAGTGACTAAGGAAGCTTGTCCAAATAATGTTACCTAAGTTTTATTTTCTAAATTGTAAAGGCTATAACAATAATTCAAATCTTTTGCAGGATAAAAGACAGATTAGATACATCCAAATGTTACAGTTGAATGGGCCAAAATAGTCCAGGGTTTTGTGCACAGCGAGGGAAGAATTGCCAAACACACAGCTCATATCAAGCAGGAAGAAGCTATGTTTATTTAAGATCACTGGATTGGTAACAGCAGGAGGACACAGAAGGGAAAAAGAAAAACAGGGAGGAGAAAGAAGCACAACAATCAGATCACTCAGCCTTCAGTACCTAAAGGATCACATGCCTCTAATTTGTGGTTCTTCTTATTGTGGTCACTACTTCCCTACAAGTTCCTGCCCTCCCATCTCTCAGTGGTATCTATGATCTGCCGCCTCAGGAACCAAGAAATTCTAACTAAAACATGGAAAATCATTAGGATGGTGTTGTGTTTAGGGTTGAATGAAAGAAAGAGAATGACTCCCTCAACAACACTACAAAGAATCCTGGGGCACCTGACTGATTCCTTCTTTGGGGGTGGTCCCTGCACATTTCCTGGCAGCTCAGCCCCAAATCCAGGCCCTCAGAATCCTGAAAGGGAAACACCACCAAAAAGAAGCAGTGTCTTCCTCCTTGTGCACAGATTTGACTGGCTTGTTTTCGATGGCATTTCTGCCCTCAGTGGTAGTTTCTTGTCTGGGATATAACCTGATCCAAAAGTGTAGCCATGAATACTACATCCAGTTCTGGAAGCAGCCAGGAAAGTTAGTTCTTCTCTTACTAGGCGTCTTGACCTCCCATTTCTCTTACTTTCTTTCTACCTGCCTTTCCTTCTTACTGAACTCTTTGTTGGATTCCATCCTCATTTCCACTTATCCCGCTCCCTCCCACCAGAATATGAATGTTGTGTTCATTTTGAATTGCTAAGGGAATTTAAAGCATAGCTCAGTATATTTAAAAATTGTCCTTGGTGTTCTCCTAATGCAAAGCTGGGTGCATCACCTGAGTGGGCATGTATAACATATAGTTCAGGGTTACCAAATATAGTTGTACAGCTTGTTCACACACTTCCAGGAGGTGCCACGCGCACCAGTGGGTGGAAGTCAGCACAAGGAAGTCCTCTGGGTGGAGGAACGTGGAGACACAGTTGTGGCATCCCTCCATGATTTCCTTGGTGCTTCTGGAGGGTGGTTGCCCTCAAAAAGAAGTTTGTTCCCTAACTCAGTGTTTGAGAGCAATTGAAAGCTCTCAGAAGCCCATTGTGGGCCACACACATCCAGGTCAATGGCACAGTAGTCTCAGATGGCAGGGATCGCTCAGCTAACAAGTGACAGTGTGCTTCCAAAGATGTGGAAGTCACCCCTCTGCGGATAGATAACATTTCTGTGCAGATAAATGATGTGTCAGAAGGCCCTGTGGTCCTCCACTTCGTTAGTTCATGCTATGTCGCTCTCTTCAGAAGACTGTGCTCTTTTTATTCATGGCAGCAATGGGATGCTACAAGGGCTTAGATCTTGTGGGCAAGGGAAATTCTTTTCACTTTGAACAATGACAAAGCTTGTGGCCAAATAAAAATTTTTTTTTCTAGGCTAAAGTTAGTGCAAGAACAGAGGTATTTGTAGTGTCACACCTTTAGGCTTTTGCTTTCTTTGTAAACTCAGATGCCCAAAATGGCCTTCCTGTGGAGAGCAAGTTCCTATTCTGTTCCTGTCTCTACCAGGCTGTCACTGGTTGTCTTGAAACTAAACTTGCAGCTACTCTAGTCTTACTATCTCTACCTGCATAAAAAAAAAAACTGTTCAAGTTGTCCAATAATGTATATAATAATTATCGTGTTAACATAGAGCACTGATAAGGATGGGCTCTCTCTGCCCCCAAGTCCATTGCAGTATGATCTTTACATGCCTTGGAGTGGCTGAGCACAGAAGCAGATAGCACCTAGTTAATGTGCTCCTGATGGTGCTGTCTGAAATGGATTATTCTTGGGAACATTTCTGTTCCTTCACCTGAAAGCTTTGTCTAAGAGAATTTGCCAGGAAATTTCAGGAGTGTGTAGAAACAATGCATTTGGGGAAGAATTGTTTTTCCTCTGCCTCTTCAACTTATCTCTGCCTAAACATCAGCTAAGAGCAAGGAAATTTCACTTTCGTAAATATCCCCTGGCCTGCCAGATAGCTCAGCTGACTAAAGCGCCTGCTTAGGCAGAGAGCAACAGCCTGCCATTCCTGGCCTGCACTGCCGGCCCTGCCCTCAGGATGCACTGAGATGGCGACTGGGTGTGGTGGCACTCACCTGTAATCCCAGCGCTTGGAAGGCTGCAAACAGGAGAATCACTACAAATCCAATCTGTATAGTAAGACCCTGTAGGCCTTGTACTAAATACAAAAAAAAAAAAAAAAAGTAATTATTATGATTAGGTATAGTTCATCTAGTATAACTTTAAAATAAGGTTCAGATTTAATTTCCTCCATGGAATATGCTATGAATGATTTTGCAGAGCCATCAAAGAAAGTCACCTGATCATAGTGTTAGAGTCAGTTTGATTGAAAATATCATTATTTAAAAACATCATTGATAGTCCTAGTCACTTTGTAATTTCTTTCCTTTTGCTTGATAATATACTTTATTTGCAGCATGTTTTCTGATACCAAAGCCATGAAATATTATATCATGCAATCTCTAAGGATCTGTAGGAACATGAAGGGCTAATGGACATATATATATATATATATATATATATATATATATATATATTGTCTTAGTCACTTTTTTTATCATTGCTGGGACAAAATATCCAACACCCAAAACTAAGGAAGGAAAGGTTTATTCAGCTCATAGTTGGTGGAGGTTTCAGTCCATACTTGCCTGACTCCAAGGCAGAGTGGCACAAGTTTGTGGTGGGCAGAAAATAGCAAAAAGTCAAGGGCTTAATAGTGGCAGTGGACAGAAAGCCTCCCTCACATGGCATCCAGGCTATCTGCCCCAGGGCAGGTGTAGCACTCATACCCATAATCCCAGCATTGGGGCATGAATTAATCACCAACTCTAAAAGCCACCCCATGACTACATGAGGCTTTGGGGGGAGGGGGATACATCTAGACACACACCATAAAACCTATGAAGCAGAGGTAGAAGGCAATATGCAAAATAAGCTATTTCAGAAAACAAGATAAAAGAAATACCTGATAGCAGTGTGAGCCTCACTAAACTGAATAACCCTCAATTCTTTGACCCAGGCCTCTCTGATCATACATTCTGCATATAATGGACTTATATAACACTGGATTGTTGTCTTTTATCTTTTAGTCTTCAAAAGTGTAGTTCTAGCCTAGACATTTTTCTTGAGTTTTAAACCAGTGTTCCCAATTATCAGATAGATGTGATTACCTGGATAATAAAAGACCCATAACTGGTACTCTTTTGCATACCACTGGACAAGATGGCTCTGGAAACTGCTCTGCCAAGTAATGAAATCAACATACCACATGTCATTGAGCCTAAATGCTTTCAAATCATCTTCAACTTCTTCCTATCACTAGCTGGCTGCCCTTTGAATTGTGATTATCATTGTCTTCAGTTTCCCTTTTAGTGGAGAATGGTACCAGGAATTGAACTCAGGACCTTGGGCTAGCCGGGCAGGCACTTTACTGCTGCACTGTCTCTTGGGCCCCTATCTCCAGTCTCTTCATATACAGAAAGAATAGATTCTCGATTTCTACTCACATCCAGTTCAATTACCTTTCTGTGGTGTAAATATAATCATCCACAAGGCTGGCTTCTAAATTAATCCTTACCTCCTTACTAGGGCTTAGGTACCTAAACTATTAGATACATTAGGGTCTGAGTTCTTCATCCCCTTTAATGCTTCTGAGATGCTCATTTTGCTAAAAGCACTATTTATTTGTCTTTTCCCCTGCTTAAATTCTATGCATCATTTTGAATTTGAAGTAAAAAACTGGGGACATGGACTTTGGAGATTGTTTTAAGTTTTTTGGGTTACTTTGCACCTAACATATTTTATGACTTATAGTCTGGTGTAATTAGTCTTCAAGCCTTTTTGCCTCCATCCTTATTTAGCTCACTGATAAGGCCACAGAAACTGATGCATAGTCAAAATGAAGCAATGCATTGAAAACATGAGTGGGCAAGAGTTGGGAGTCATTGCTAAGGGAGTGTGTTGCAAAATTGGGCAACGAACTGTAAAAGTGCTTAACGAGTTAGTACATAGCCCAGTATAAAAGTTCTGCATGATTCTGTAGGGCTAAACATTGCTATCAGTAACAGAGTTAAAGTCACAAATTAAGACACTTGTTTTATCCCTGAGGTCTTTAAGAATACATTAGGGAATTTTCTCCATCGATCTCAATTATCTAGATGATAGTAAGAATATTTTATCCAGATTCTATTCACATAGTGACTATCACCTAAGTTCCTTAGAGAGATGACCATGGTGCATTCTACTTGTCCAAATGCCACTGAAAAGAATAAATGAATGTAATTCATTTTTTATAAATTCAAATAAATGAATTCTTGTGTGTGACTTTAAGGTATCTTAGTGACCAATTTAGTTTGTAGCACTGATGAGTCAATCAGCTGAGCCATAAGGCAGCTGCAAATCTGGATCATGAACAAAATGCTCAATTTGTGGACCATATGTAGGCATAGGCTTTGTGATGAATAAGCAAGACTAAACCAAGTCTTTTCTTATATGAAGAGTGCACACGCATGTTGATGAGCCTTAAGACCAATCCTCTGCTGACTTGAGCAAGCTGAAAAGGAAGCCCAAAATATTCAGCTTTTCCCAAAAGAAAGCATGCAGACTTCCACTGAGTTTCATTTGCCTTGAGATTTAATTCATTCATACCTGTTAAGGACACAAAAGCCATTCAGTCTATTGACTTCTGGAATCAGTGTATTTATTACTAAAGATTTGTACATGGAAAATGTGGTCAATGGAGACAATTCACTCTTTCAGAAGGTCAATTGGACACACTAATGGCTGATTCTCTAAAGCATGAAGGATCATTTTAAGGCTGGCATTGCTATTTGTAGTTAAATAGTCAGGTAAATGTTAAAGGGCAAACAAATTTCATTTCCCTGGGCATTGGCTAATGGTCAGAGAGATCAGGAAGTCAGCTGCATTTCACACTCACCTGTCTCTAGCCCCCGTGACTTCTGCTCAGGGAAAACCAGGTTATTTCTCAGTGCCCTCTGTCAGTCTTTGGTATAGGTGGCCTTGGTCCTTGACTGGTTCAATAAATGCCAGGCATGCTGTGAACAGCTGTGATGCAGTTGTGCCGTGCCCAGAGTGAAGTTCTCTTCTGCAGATTCAGGCAAAATTTCAAAATATGAAAAACATTTCTTTACTATCTTTCCACCTTTCTTGTTTTATCTTTCCCCCTTCATGTTAAGCACCCTCGCATTCTATATCCCTTCACCCTGTGACCGCACAAGAGTCTATATATATATAACAGTGCTTCAAAATATTTCTGAATTTTTCTATGGAAGACTTTGTCTTTTAAGTTATTGCCTGCAGAATTCTGCATCAGTAAGAAAAAATATAGAAAAAAGAAAATAGATATATGTCCACACAAGGCAGATCTCTGATTAATTCATAGAAAAAAGGTTTCTGTAAGTGTTAAATGATATTACAGAGTCTGAACAAACATAGTTTGGCAAAAGGAGCCTTCAGAGAATCCAAAATCACAGTACTTTTATGGCTGAGGTAATTTGGCTCTGAAATTTGAATGTATAACAAAATAAAATAAAACAAAACAAAACAGTATCATTGGCTTTTTAAAGTTCCTCAGTTCTTCCTTCCTTTGTAAAGTGTCTTCTGTATATTTCAAGTAGCAGCATTGACACTGCAGAGATTGCAAAGAGAAGTAAATGTCAGGTAACTGCCCACGTATGTGAGAGAGGTCTGTGCCTCACCCGACAGGAAGGTTTAGGTTGCATTTGCGCATTTACACTGTTCTGTCCATGTTAGGCACTCAGAATATTTTTCATACATAACTGCTCATAACTGGGAGCCATTTTTCTTTGCGTTGTGCTCCGGCTTTCAGTGGGGTCATTCGCAAAAAGTATAGAAACTGCTTTGTAAGCTCCTGAAGGCATCTTGGTCTGCAGCAGGCTGGGGATTGCCTCCAGGGCCTATAAATGCGATGGAGAGTGTTTCACCTCAGAATCTCTGAATCCCAGCCATCTCAGGTTAATAGTGCCCAAAAGTCATTTCCTGGTCCACTCCCATGGTTGGAAGTGGATGGAGTGATGGCAGCAATTTCAGGCAGTACCTCCCAGAAGAACGTGGCCATATGGACTCAGAGCTGGAAGGGAGTCTGATGGGCTTGGAAGCAGCAAATATGAATGAGTAAGGAAGCAATTGGAGCCAAGCTGTCAGAGGGAGCAGGGCACAAATGAGGAAAAATGGTTTGCAGGCAACAGCTGATGGCTGAGGATCAGGATACCTGACTCTTTCTCTGGATCTGCCTTCTTCTGGCTAAGTGACCTTGGAATTGTTGTTTACTTTATTCAGAGAGTTCAGTGTGTGTGTGTGTGTGTGTGTGTGTGTGTGTGTGTGTGAGAGAGAGAGAGAGAGAGACAG
>NDGN011232042.1:0-10069 GCA_002564285.1 Tympanoctomys barrerae
ACCAGAACTGTTTCACTAGTAATTTATATGCTCTTGGTATATTGGGAGACTATTTTAATAAACATGGTTAAACCAAATATATTATTACAGGTTATATTTCTAGCTTCTTTTGCTTTCTAAGGAGTATTAGAAAATTTAAAATTCTATTTGTAGCTCACATTTGTGGCCTATGTTGTATCTGTGTTGACAGTTCTGTTTTAGAAGAACCATCTATCTCAAGGAAAATCTGAATACCTGCTGCTTCAGAAGAGAAAAGAAAACACTTTTTAAAATGTGAGCCATAATTTCCACTGCACATCTACATGCATCAGCAATACTAATCACACTTAAAAGAACATCATTTTTTTTTTCAAAACTTGCATCCCAATATCCACCAGGGGAAACATCACATCACACACCCTGTGTGGATTCCTTTTCTCTCCAAAATGATTATTAATTATCATCTGTTTTTGCAAAGAGTACTTGTGCTGCAAAACTCTTAACACCTGGAGGTTGTGCATGACTTGCTAACTCATTAGATAATCAAAGATATCTGGAATTATCTTCTAATCATGGAGGAAAAACACAGTTCTTTAACATCTGTTCTCACAGTTCTGTCTCCATAACAACAATGAGGGTAGGTTTTCAAAGCATCATTTCCCAGGTTTCCATGCTCAGGAAGTTTTGTATTCAATATTAATCATTTCTAAGTTTGTCAAGGGATTATGATATATGTAGTTTATACTTCATCATTTATGAAATGCTTCCATCAACAAAGGGTCATGTGTGCATTTGAATGCAGAGAGGACAAATATTTCAGCAAATAGTTCAGATATCAGACCTTAGAGTCTAGGTCTTAGTATTACATTTCATTAACAATATGTTTGTATTTTTATATATCTTTAGTGTGAGTCACTGTCATGTGAGAAACCAATTAGAAATAGAATGGTGGTTGATAGACGAATAGGTTTTACAAGACCTGAGTTCATAAAGAACAAATCTTTTTCAATTCAACACATTGCAATTTCATCATCAAAAATTTAATGGGTATTGATTACTTGCTTATTATGATGCATATATGGGACCAAGGAGACAGCTCAGTAGAATAAGCCTGGCAAGCACAGGGTCCTGAGTTCAATCCCCAGTATGCAAAAAAAATGATGCATATAATTTACTTTAAAGTATAAAATATTATTCAAATTTTATCAGACAACTCTTCTTTAACTAGATAAATATATGGTAATATATTATTAATAGCCTTCACTGTGGCTTGAGCAAATAAAACCTCAATTCTATACCATAGCATTCATCAATTTTCTGACTTATGAATGAATGGTGAAGTAATGCTGAATTAGCTATGATGTTTCATGATATGATACAAGATATGCAGTTGATTTCAAAGGTCAGTACATATAATGCAGAAAAAAAATCTATTGCCTTACATTAATAAAATCCTAGTCCTATTCTTTCCCCCTATTTTATCTATCTTAACATAGCAAGCAAGTGAACACTAAAGTAAATATAGTACAGATAACTTTTTCCCAATAGTCCTTTTTAATAGAAATGAGTGATTGTAATGGTTGATACACTGTGTCAACTTCAGAAGCTTGCAAGTTTCATTCAGCAGGGGGCTGGGCTCCTTACTTTGTAAATATCCTGAGCTTGCAAGAGAATGTCATGGAGATAGTGTAGGCAGGTAGCCAGTATATAATATAAGGGAGGAGAAGAGACTTGCTTCTATCCCTTTATGTTCTTGTTGTTTTTGCTGTATTTTGCCAACTTGAAGTGCTGTCCTGCACCATACCACCCTGCCTTGGATTCAGATGATTATGGACTGAATCCTCTACAAACTCCAAGTGAAATAAATCTTTTGTTCTTTAATTTTGAGCATCAGGTTATCTGTCCCAGCAATAAGAGTAAAGTAACCAAGACAATGCTCATAAAAAAGTAAGGTGTATCACTAGGTATCCTATTATGGTGAAGTATAAATCACAGACTATGTCTTATACCATAGAAGTTTGACAGTACAAGGTTATGTGTAAATATAAGCTACAGAGTAGGATAGCTGATAAAATAAGTAAATGAATACAAGTGGACACGTGCAAGTGCAACTAAAGAACAAGTCAACATTTAAGACAGCACAGCTCCCACTACAGTTTGTGTGACACATTCCTTCATGTCTGAACAACCTTTCTCCACATTGCTTGCAGAAGAATTCTGAATACAAATGAGTGTAGTTGCCATAGATGAATCAATATGTAAATATTACAGTATGAACTGCAGGTGTTCAATGAATTCTCAAATGAATTCCACTAGCAAACCATGAAAGTGAGTACTGAGAAATTAGGAAGATTTATTCTTAGATTCAGTTCTGCAGCAGTTAAGATCTCTGGAACATACAAGTGTTTCATCAAGTAATTTTTTTTCTAGAGTGGAAATGTAACAATGTTCCATGTATAAACTCTCAAGATAACATTAATTAATAGATACACAGAAATACCAAACACTCATCAAGGACTAAAACTGATGGTATCATTATGAAACTAATGTTGAAACAAAGGAGAGGAAGGTCCAGCTTTTGTTGAGGGCTTACTATACTCCAGGTTCTTCCATTTTGCATATATTAATTAATTATAATACCAACACTGATTGTTAGGCATCACACTAATTTTTCAGCAATGAAAAATAAACTGTCATCTTCACAGTTATCCAACAAAAGTTTATAAATGTTGGAGCAAATTTGTCATTTTTTTTTTTTTTTTTAGATTTCAAGGCTCCATTTTATTAGTGAACATACAAGAACATAACAAACCTTTTCCTCACAGGAAAAGTCCTGCCTTCCCTCTCTAGGGAGATAGATGTGCCTCTTCTGTAGATCCCATATTTGTCTTTTACAGGTAATTCCCATGATAATTAAAGTGTGTGTAGATAGAGAGCCGGCCAGATAGCTCAGCAGATTAAAGCATCTGCTTAGGTAGATGCAGGATCTGGGGTTTGATCCCGGGCATACTGTGCCTGCCCCTCCCCCGAGGAGCACTGAGAGGGCAACTGAGACTGGGGGTGGTGGCACGCACCTGTAATCCCAGTGCTTGGGAGGCTGTAAACATGAGAATCACTATTAGTCTGATCTGTGTAGTGAGATCCTGTACACCCTGTACTAAATACAAAAATAAATAAATAAATAGTATTTGTAGAGATAGCTGATGTTTTTAAGGGTGTACAAGTTATCAATGAATATTCTATTTCCAACCATTCTCTTCTTTCAGATACATCCCCGCAATTCATGACTTCCAGCCTTGAAGTCTTAGGGGGGCCTGTGATCAGGTCTTCTCAAAGAACACCCAGAGAGAAGTTTATGCAAGCCATGGTCACCAAGCCCTACAGGTACCTTCCATCCTTCAGAGAGGGCTCCTGCCACTGCTCTAGTTTGTTCTCTCAATAGCATATCAAATGAGACAAATATGTCAATTCTAAATCTTTAATCTCTGTGGGCTTGCTTCTCACTTTCTTGCTTTCTCCCTTTCAAGAAAAAAAAATATTATCTTGTAAGCATCTACACAGTTTTCAGGGTGCATGATCTCAGTTTCAACTTCTCTCCCATCCTCAGTGCTTCCAGTGCCTTCTATTGCTTTGTGTCATGCTGACAGTTGAGATGATTGTGAATAAGTAAATGTCCTAAGGTTCCTTCTAAATGAGATAGGTATTCCTAAAGAACATGGAGGATGTGAGTGCATACAGAATAAGGCTAGAAAATCTGTTGGGATTTAGACTCATGCAAGTATATTTTGTGGCAATCTACATGCAGAACCACCTATTTGCCGTAATTTCCCATACCGATCACATTCATTTCACCACAACAAATTAGAGGGATGAGAGGGAAATAGATAATTAGCACCTTGGCCACTTTCACCGAGCTTTTCTATCTGGATATATGTATGTTTTCATTTCACAGCAAGTTTGAAACTGTGAAAACAATCACAGAACTAAAAATAACCCTTAATTGAACACTTTTAAAGTGTTTGTATTCTGTTACTTTGTGTAGTTACTACAGACCTCTAGAAAAAAATTGCATAGATGAAAGAGAAGTTTAGAAAAAAGATTATCTATCTATCTATCTATCTATCTATCTATCTATCTATCTATCATCTATCCATCAGAGAGGCAGAGAGGCAACTGCTTAGAGAGGAGAAACCCTAAACTAATCCTGATTTGGACAAGTGACAAAACCACATGATTTGTTGTCACTGCTGGAATTCCAGGAATTGCACAAAGGCATCTTTGGAAGGTCCACTCTGCCATGCAGCAGATACTGAATCTCTGGAAACCCTTTATCTGCATGCTAAATTGAACTCTTCTGAACTGATAGGAAATGCTAAGAATAGTACCCCACTGAGTTGTTATTCATTCCCAATCCTTTTTACACTGAATGATGACCTGTGGACATCTCTTCCTTACATTCACCACATATTATCAGGATCCTTTATTTTATGTGCTTATTAACTCCAACTGATTGGGAACTCTTGAAAAAAAGTATGACTTCTAGGATACGACAAATTACTGAATGATTTACCTGGTTCTCAAAGCCTGGGACACAATTTCTTAGAAATCCACAATATATTTTCAGGCACTAACTTTCCTTTCAGACCCATACAGACAGCCCTGACTAACCATCATTTGTGCACTTCCTCACTTTCTCTATATTCTAGTGTCACGTCTGCTTACCTTGTTGCACTCTGTTCCCTTCATGTCTCCAAAAACAAATTGGCTCCTGTCTTATTCTTTCTTTCAATTGTGGTCATACCTACTCTTCCCTTAACAATAAATAACACTTTGTGCTTTTTTTATGCTGCTATGCTTCTATTTATTCCACTTAGATTTTTCATATGGTTTGAATTAAATTAAACTATTTGTCCACTCAGCAGGGCATTCACCTTGTTCCCTCCTGTCCTTTCAGAGTCTATACACAAGTTAGCTCACAATTTTGAATTCAGTGAGGAGGCCTAACTTCCCTTACAAGAGAGAAAGCCTGATAAATAGCAGACATCTAAAAGGAACTGATAAATATTTAAATAGCAGAAGATCTTATAAAGATAATGACAATGCTCTATAGGAAAGAAAATTAAGATTAATCCAATTATAGGTGCCTGACATCCATAAAGAAGGAAAAAAGTTTAGCTTAAAATAACAAGTAATTTAAAGACAATTTTAAATGTACTTGTAATTTCATAGAAATGCAAAAATACACATAGAGAAAAGAGAAAAAAATCTAAATGGTATCAGTTTTTAAAATCTCTATGTTCAAACATAGGGAATTATGATATAAATTAAATCCAAATGCATTGTAATTTGCATGACTTTAGAAAGTCTCTTATGCAATTCTCTGAACATACACAATAGCATTTGCAATATGGGAGAACCAAGATGACTTAGCTCCTAGGATGTTCCAGTCTTTGCTTTGCATTTGTTCACACACAGATTCAGATGCATTTTAATCTCCATCTCAGCCCATATGGCTGCCCATGAGTATTTAGAATATTTCTTAGATATGTAGTCACTCAGCTCTAAAACAAAAGAATGAGCATATCAGACATGTAACTTATTCAACCTCATCAACATGCTAATTCATGAACCTCAAATAAATGGTAGTCCCCCCGAAGCCCTCTCTAGTTCCATTTAATAGCATGATCAAAAGCTGCCTCTGTTTTCAGTGTGAAGGGCACACGTAGTGAGAGAATGGATACTGAAAATGCTTCCACCAGAGCTGGGGTATGAAGCTTCCATCTGAGTAGGAGTTCAGGATCTGTTCTGTGATTTCTGTTGCTAAGCAACCATTTCCTTTGTCTGCTTTGTTCAGAACAGTTGCTTTATTTATACTTGGTTTAAGTGATGCAGATCATAATGTGAAATCATTAAAGAAAATAGGAAAAATTATATCAAAAGTTGGTCCAGGGAATTTGTAATACTGTGTAGAAACTAATGAATGTCGATGCAAGTAGAGCTTCTATCAAAACAAAGCAAAACAAAAAAATTAAGGAACCATAACCTAGCAGGTCCACTGGTCTCTGACTTTAGAAATATAATATATAACAACCTACAGTTACCTTTTATAACATCATGACTAAAATAAACCACAAACCTCAGCAATAATTTAATAATATTAAATGAATCAAGGCAAATTTTTAGAATAAAAGTATTTTTGAGTTATAGATGTTGAAATAAAGAATATAAAATCAAGGAAGGTGTCTAAGGAATATAAAATAAGAAAAAGTATTTTGTAAACTTTCCAAAATCTGAGAAATCTTGAAATATATAAAGTTGTGTATAACTTTGGCCCTCTTATATTATGTTATTGAGATAATTAAACTTCACTGAAAAAAATCTTACCCTTAAGAGGCAAACACAAATGTATTTTAATATTTCTGCACCTATTAATTTTAAGATGATTATTAAATAAGCTAAAGCAATGCCTATGCTTGGATCTTATTCATTCACTTTAATGTTTTCTATGCCTTTCCTGTTCACTCATTTTCCTATTAGCAAGCTCTTAACATTTTCTCCACCATTTAATAACAATGACATTGTGTACCTATCAAGAACAAAGACACCATAGTACTTTTTAGATCTTAGTTCAAAGGACCTTCAAATGAACCTTTGAAAAAAGCATTATCATTGGTATCATAAGCATTACGTAGATAAGAAAGTTGAAGAACTGAGATGTGAAGTAACTTGTCCAGGATTATCCAATTAGTAGGTAGCAGAACAAAGACACAAATCCACATTTTTGATGTGGCTCATACCAGACTAAGCTACTAGTCTACTAATGAATTGTTTTATTTTACTCTATGGTACTATTCTATGATTTGCTAATTTCTCCTTAGATATTATTCTCAATTAATAAGCAGATAAATCAATTTAACCTAGCTTTATTCTCAAGTTTATGCACCATGAATTGTAAAGTGTTGCAAGTGCTACATTTTGATTGTAATAAACCCAGGGAAAATGTATCCCATTCATGCAACTAATTTCATGATTTTCCTACTTTTACATATAGTATTAAGTTCTGAGATTTTAGTAGAGTTCTTATACTGTTGCTATTGACTGGTTTGCTTTCATACTTCAAAATTTCTTCAGTTTTTCAGTTATGGAGAAAGTTGTTAAAGAATTTCTAGGACTAAGAATTAAATGTTTAGGAACAGACTCTATAAAATTAGATTATTTGTATTTTGACTTATATAATGTGGAAAACTCCTAATCCAAGCTAAAGTCTAAGGATAGTTTTTAAAAATCTCAATAATTAAAATTCCTTTTTTCACTCATAATTATTTCATGAGAAAATAGTCTGGCTGCACTTTGCATAATGAGTATAGTTCATAGAAGTTTTTTGTAGGCATGTTTATATGAATACTGATTTTAAAAGGTGTAGTTTTTCTATTATTCTATATGGTGACATTATTGATGGGAGGAAAAATAGTAGGATGACTAAGGAGATTGTGTTGTCACAGAAGTTTGTTGTTCATATAACAACAAATAAGGCTACACCCCAGTACAGGTCAGTTCTTTTTATTCCATATTTAGATGAGTTTGGATGAAATTCCCTCAGTAGTACTTATACTTTGAGCCATAGAAAAACAGAGAACGTTGTGTCAAGAAGAAATTTTAATCATTTCTTGACTAAGCAAATCAGAGAAGTAAGAAAAAACCAACCATGATATACTAGTCAGAATGATTTGCCTTTAAATTCCCTAACGGCTTATAATTTCCATGTGATCCTATAAATGTAGTCCTGAATCAAATAAAGTTCATCTAAACCTACTCATAAGGTTATAATTTAGGGAATCTAAATTATTTTCTTTATCAATAATGTAGCTACAATAGCATTTTTATGACAAATAAATTTATAAGCCCATGTATTATTATTTCTTAAGAATTTCTTTGGTAGTAGAGAACAGAGTAATAGTAGTAAGTAAAAGCATTAGGTGCTTTATATAATGTAATCTTTTCAGTAGCTTTGATACCCCTTAGATAACAATAATTTATAATAATATTATCTTCTCATGTTTTCAAGTAACTGTTGAAATAAATCATACATCTTAATTAATATAAAGAATTATATATATTTTAAGATGTAAAACAGGTAAATAAAATACAAGTAAGTAAAATATAATGTGCTGTCTATGATAAGATGACCGTATGTGAAGTGAACACAAGATGAAAAAGAGCTAACAATTATCTCACGTATTTTCCTTAGGTTATGGTACAAGAAACATGAAAGTTGCAATCAAAGAGATAAAGGTGCAGCATCAAACTGCTATCACATGTAACAAAATCCTGATATTCATTGAGAAGAACATGAATATGGAAGTTAAAAGGCAGGCAGGAAAGAAGTATTTGAATAGCATATGAAACTTCTCATTTTCTGCAAATCATTTGAGTTCTGTTCTTTAATATGTGATAAGGTTAAATAAAATAAAACGTCTCACTGTAGCACAATGACTACAAGGGCCAAAAAGTGTTAATGGTCTTTGGATCAGGATACTCAATAAATAATATGGCACAGTACTAACCTGAATAAAAGGTTTTTAACATTTATTAACAGCAGATAACCCACCAAACAGAAATTGAGGTGGTTGTCTAACATAGTAATACAGAAAACTAATTCAATATGAGAATATAAGAAACTAATTAAATAATAGCAAAACAACACTCATGCAATGTGAATTTGCACTTAATATGAGTTTGATCTTAATATCCACTTGCATGCAGCTCCTGCTCAGTCCCTGTTTCACAGCTGAGGCACTGAAAAGGGAAAGCACTCAAGGCCTTGTGGCTGTGAAGCGGGTAGGATTAAGCCCCCTGCAGGCTGGCTCAGTGTCTTCAGTGAGTTGACACGCGCCGTACTTATGACTTCTACTTTACGTTGCATCTCCCTTTGGAGAATTAAGAACAATTTTCCTTCTAAAAATTCTTTTCTTTACCAGGGTTTGATCCTGCATGCCGCGCCGGCCATGACCCTGGGGCGCGCTGAGCCGGCGACCCAGTGCAGGCATGGAGGATCGCTTTGGGTCTGAGCTGCCTAGAGAGAGCCTGCACCAAATATAAAAAATGAAAAGAAAAAATATTATTTTCTTTAAACTTTTTATTATTACATTTTCTGTTCATAATGATTACATTCACTGTAGAAAGTAGGTGCATGAGCAACATGTTTAATTCATTTTATGTTCCCTTCCCCTTCTTCCTTCCCTCATATGTCCACCTCTTAGCATGATTATTTACAAAGAAAGCATACAAGATTCCACTAAAAGATTCATGAAACCAAGAAACAAATTCAGTAAGGATACAACATCAACATACAAAAATCAAGTGTTATTGTATACCAAAAATGAACCCACTAGGAAAGAAATACAGAAACAATATTATTCAAATTAACTAAAAAATAAATATTTAAAAATTCACCTAACAGAGGAAGTGAAAGACCCCTATAATGAAAATATAGTAATCTCAGTGGGAGATTAAAAAGATAATCAGAAAATGGAAAATTGCTCTCTGTTCTTGGATAGACAGAATTTATACTATAAAACTTTCCATACTTCCAAATCTGGCATAAATTTAATGGAATCCCAATCAAAATACAACCAGACATGTTCACAGAACTAGAGAAATCAATCCTAAAAAATTCCTAAGATTCATGAGGAACCAAAAAACATATGGAAAGCAACAATCCAGGGTAAAGAGCAAAATGGAAAACACCTCAATCCCGAATTTTAACTTGTATTTTAAAGCTGAGAAAATAGTATCGCACTGGAAAATATAAAACAGGTACGTGGATCCATAGAACAGAAAAAAGGGGGCCAAAATAACCTCAGACATAGTCAACCTTTTATCATTGATAAAGATGCCAAGAGAATGGTGGAAGAATAATAGCCTCTCAAACATACCAGCAATATTTTTCCAAAGAAAAGAACTATTTCAAAGAGATGAGAAGATATCTCACTGGAATCTTGACTTTTGAAGGTTTTGTATTTAATATATTTTTCTTATATTTGTTGTAATGGTCAATAAATTGGGAACCAACCATTTGTTGGTTAAAATT
>NDGN011232043.1:0-12866 GCA_002564285.1 Tympanoctomys barrerae
CATTTTGTTCCTTCCCTTTGTCATTTTCTACAGCACTGTCTTCTGACCTTTGGTGTAGAGCTTAGATAAAGTTATTACCCTAGCACCAGGTCTGGATCTACAAAGTTCATACTCCTTCAGGTGGGTATGGCTTCGGTCTGGCTGCTGTGCTCCACTTCTTCCTGCTTCAACCCTTGGAGTTGAACCCTCTGTGCCACTCTGGCAAGATGTTCTGTTCCTGAATCATCTAGGTAGTTCCTGCCTCTAGCTTCTTTGCAGGGAGTTCTGCTGAGGGGTTCCATGTCAGACCTGGGCTCTAGGTCGAAGGAGGACCCAGCAGGCCCCGGGTTGTCTCACTCACATGCCAGGCCTGCGCTCTGGGTCAAATCCTTGAATTTGGAAAGTAATATTTTTGCTGAAATTTGGAAAGACAGTTAAGAATGTTTTAATAAAGCAGGTCATTAATTATAGGCTTCTAGTTAGATAGTTCTATGGCCTGGATGTGTCCCTCAAGTTGTAGATTGTTTATAGCTTCACAATGTCTAGAGATAGGACCTCTAGGAAGTGATTGTGCCATGGAGGAAGGGCCCTCAAGGGTAGAATCAGGGCCTTGTACAATGCCTTGGGAAAGCAAGTTCACCTTTCCCACCTTCCACCATGTGAGAAGAGTGCGCTCTTTTCTCCAGAGCGTGGCACTAGGCTCATTTTGACATTTACCTGTCAGAACCTTGCTCTTGACCTTCTCAGCCTTCCAAAGGGTGAGAAATAAAGACATTGCTTTTGTTTATGAATTATACGTTAATGGGTATTTTATTATAGCACCACAAACAGACTAATACAGACATATTTTTGTCACATTCAAATTTATTTCCTGAAGAACTAAATGAGAATTCAGGTTAAAAAGTGGAATTTGAGACAAGAGCAATAAAAGTGATCAGTAAAGTCAAAGGATATCACTCTAACATCAAGGCATAAGTTGTAAGAACATATTTTAAGGTATAACATAGCAAAGGCATTATTTCACTAGGAGGATGAAATCAATTGCAAATAAAATCTGAATAGAATCTTGGATCATTTTATAATGCAAATGATGAACAGAAATAACACACTTGAACATTGGAAAAAGATTTAACCTCCAAGCTATTTGAGCAAGAGATATTAACATTGAAGATGAAAATGTAAAACTCACAATATGTCAATATAATGAGAACATAGATGACAAGCTACTTAATGAATAGCATTAATTCAAGAAGTGTTTAAGATTGGTCACAGCACAAGAAAGTGTGAGAATGCTTTGAAATCTTCCAGCTCAGAAATGAATAAAAAAAAAAGAGTAGTTTTTACTACTCTTGACTATACCCTAAGATAAAATTTACTTTTGCCAATAAAAGGTTATGCACCAGAAGGAAACTATTTAAGTCTTTTTCTTTTCCTCCAATGCTGGAGATGGAATCAAGGGTCTCCTACTAGGCAAATACCTATAAGCTACATCCTCCACTAAACCTTATAAGCATTTTTTTAAAAAATGTTTTTGATCAAACAGTCTAGAATAAGGACTAAATTATCTTTTTTAAACTGGAAATCAAACTCAGGACTTTGTGCTTGCCAGGCAGGTGCTGCACTGCTAAACTATATCCCTGACACCTAAATTATTTTTTCATTGTTTCAGTAAAATTGATTTGAAAACCAACAGGTAAGCAAGGAATTTATGCTAGAAACTGTAGAGAAGTATTATGAGAGTGATATCAGGTAATTATTTGACAAAATATGCTATGATCATCTGGATTTTCTGATGTTTATGATATCACTCAGCATTTAAAATATATATTTTATAGGTGATGTCTTAATCTAACTTTTAAAAATTATTCACATGCACATGTCTCCTCTGCCATCTACAACACCAGAATCTAGAGGTCACCAAGATTCTGTAGAACTGACAAGTGATCTTAAAGGCTTAACACCATATTTCCTAATTATTTTTCTCTTCCTCTTCTTCCTCCTTCTGGTCCTCCTCTATGGATTCCTTTCTTTTTTTTCCCCAGTTTAGCATTTTAAAAAAATTTAAAGTATTTTACCCTACAATTTTAGTTGCTTTAGTGAGAGCGTCTTTGAGGTATTTAATCTAATATCCTTTCACAATGAAAATGATGGCAAGTCCAATCTCCAAATTCATACACTGTCAGACTCTTTACCTTGATATCACAAGATGTTTCACTATAAAATTAACTTCTTGGTGATTTTTCTTAAGTTCTATTTTCTCACTGAGCATAACTAAGACTGTATTTCATAGTAGTGTGTTACACTAAATGGCAGTTGCCCGTGTGCCTATGTTACTGGATTATCCTGTTAACTTTGTGCTCTGGTAAAAATCTTTTGAACATTCTTCAGTAGTCACATTACTATTAGTCATCATTTGCATGAACACACCAGCAATTAGAAAAAAGGAGAGAGAGAGAGAGAGAGAGAAAGAGAGAGAGAGAGAGAGAGAGAACCAAGGATCTGAGTTACAGTGAGGACTACAGTAGAGTTCATTATAGTAAAGGCCTTTCTGTTTCATTTTAGGAAAAAGTGCATTCACTAATTCAAGTGTAAACAGAGACAGGTAAGACCCCAGGTCAAGCACATAATTTTGGTACCAAGCTATCAAACTGATACCCTTTATTTGTCCAATTTTTATTAAACACTACACATCTAAAAGCAGGAGAAAATGATTCCCTCTGGCTAACCTCTTTGTATGTTCTACTGGTCAAACAGTTCCTCTCTGGCATCAAATTTGTACTTTAAACTCATAAAAAGAAAAAAAACAAAAAAAGCAAGGCCTATCAGCCTTCAGAATGGAATCTAACACTTTAAAATCCCAGAATTCAGTTCAAAAAAGCCCAGTATCCAAGTGTTTATTCTAACCACCCATATGCTTTTCTTGAGAGGAAACTGCTCAGTGAAGTCTCCTCTATCCTGTTGTTTTGAGCATCTGCAATAGATCAGCTCCCCATGCAAGTATAAAGATGGCCTGCCCTTTAATCTGTCACTCCAGTCACTGAACTAATTTTATACAAAGCTCCTGTTCCTCAGTGCCACGCACTATGCTAGGTACAGGTGTATATGCAGGGCCCATTGCCACACAAAGTTTACACTTTGACCTAAAGGCAGCTAGTGGAGCAGGTCAGGGATAGATTATTACGAGCTCCATAATGTAATGTGAGCGGCTGACAGCAGTTTGAAGTAGGCAGGGAACAGCTTCCAAGATGCAAAAAGGGTCTGGCAGGGGAAAGGAGGGATTCTGTTGAAGAGGTCGATTGCTTAAGGAAAAGGAACTAGGATGGGGATGGTAGAGAGCTAGGAAGGGGCTTTTCAAGGAACTGAGATGAGTCCAGTGGGGTTAAAATGTGGGGGAAAAGTAAGTGTGCAGCATCATGCAGAACACAATCACAAAGAAACACATGCATCATGAAAGGACATTGAAATGCCCACACCCTGGGGAAAAATGGCACATCCTGGGCAGGTTGGGAATGTGCCAAAGTAAAAAACAGACCTGAAGTTTGGAAGGGTTACTCTTGTGAAAGAGTGAACAAGGGGCCATGACAGGTGATGCTAGAGGCACAGAGAAGCCTCTTTGGTGGCTGTCGTAGAAACCTCAAAAAGCTGACTGTGACATAAAGGCTTTTATATAAATGATTTATGAAGTGTTCCCAAGGGGAGCTCCAAGGAAGTGGAGGCTTCAGTATGAGGAAAGAGAGAAAGACACACATGGGTCCAGTCTTCAGAGAACTGCTTTTGGCTAGGGATTTGTTTCATCTACAGATGAAGAACTGGAACTTCACACTTCCCAAACAGACAGAGGCATGAGTTGGGGCCAGGCTGAGGCAGTTGTCTGAAGACACCAGAATAGTTAACAAGTGCAAGTTGTCAGGAAAGGAGCACAGAAAAACTCGAAGTGAGCACATAACACCTACAAAAAGGGCATCTGTGTAGGGAGCTGACAATGCCCTCCTAAAGCAGCTTTAGCCAACCATAGAGCAGGACGACTTGAGATGGAGAGAGAGAGCACAGGGAAGAGTTATTATTATAGTAGTGAGGATATCTTTTCCATATTTTGAATTGCATTTGGTGATATTAACATTATTCTAAAATAAATATGTAACACTGTATAAACATAACACAATGTAAGTTTAAGTCATTAAGAGTAATATTTATGGGGGCTGGGGAGAGAGTTTAATGGCAGAAGTGCCTGCTTGGCAAAAGCAAGGTCTCAGGTTTAATCTCTGGTACCACCTACAGTACCGGCCCCAGAACTCTGGCGGTGAACTGTGTGTTGATCACTATGAATTGAAACTGCATAGCAAGACCCTGTACCAAATAAATAATAGTAATAGTAATACTACAATTAATAATAATATTTATGAAGAAAGATGGCTGTAGCAGACAGTTAATCCAAGGCTTCTTCTAAATTTCAAAATAGGACTGGCCACACTCATCAGCTTTTATAGGTAGTGTGCTAAGTACATGTCAACTTGAAGAATGTGAGTAGACCAGGAGTTTGAGTCTTCCTTGAGAGAAATTCTGTGCTGAAGACACAAGCATATACAATTCCATTTACTCAGAAGTTTCGTATGTCTCTAGGGTGCTGCTTTCTCAGTTGGCCCACAAATAGTCTATATCATCTAGTTGCCCAGCATGATTTAAAAGATGTTACTGTACTTCTTTTCTACAATTCTTTTGGCTAATCTCTCAGAGTTGATTTAATTAAAGGTATAAGAGTGCCGGCGAGATAGCTCAGCAGCCTAAGCTCCTGATTAGGCAAGGTCAGGGATGGGGGTTTGATCCCTAACACTACATGCCACCCTGGCCCTGCCCCTGGGTATGCTGAGCCAGCCATTGAGACCGGCCATGGTGGTGTGCACCTCTAATCCCAGTGCCAAGGAGGATCACTGTAAGTCTGAGCTGCATAGTGAGACTCTGTACCAAATACATTTTTTAAAAAGGTATAAGACATATTAATTTTCTTGAAAGCCTGTTTCTTCAGATGCCCTTGGGCAAAATAAATAGATGAATCAAGAATTTAGTTTCATTAGCCAATGTTAAAATTGTGCTAGCTCACTGAAATGTTTTGTCATAGGCTCAAGTTGATTTCACTAATGGAGAGACTGGCTAGAAAAACATGTAGGAAAACACAGTGTACCGATAAAATGTAACAATTTCCTCTAAAGCTCCTTGGAGAAATCCTTATCTAAAAATGGAATTTTTACTTAACAACTTCAAAACAGCGCTTGAATAACTCAGAAAATGAGTTTATCAATGAATTCTCCACCTAAGTCTATTGCACAACATAGACAGTTTGGACAGTCTGAAAAAAAAAAAAAAAAAAAAAAAACCTTGTCTTTAGGAACTAGTCACATTTCCTAAGAAAAAGCCAATCAAATTTCTGGAGGATTTAGAGCAGGAAGAAGTCAACGTAGTTTAGTATAAAGATGCACAAAATTTTATTTTACTTAATTATGTTTTACTTAATTGTCCCATTCATGCACATGATGCATTTATTTTGGCCTCAATCTCATTTTGGGGGCAAGAAGCATTAGCAAAATCTTTCCCCAACTAGCTTTGCCTCACTTTCCTTGTGGACAGCAAGATGCCCCCTGTTGGTGAATGTAAGTCCCACAGGCTCTCTTGGCAGACCCTGTTAGATGGGAGCTTGGCTGGCAGTCAAGTTAGCTCTGTGAAGGAGAGGAGTTCCTAAGGTTGGCAGCCTGTGGTTAGCTGTTGTCCTGAGCTGAGAAAGGTAGTACTAGGTAGGAGCGGAAGGACTGGGAGTAAATTCTGGGGTCAAGTGGGAAGTATGGATAGAATGTAGAAAATTATGGCAATTAATGGCAATCTTAGTTTATGTTACAGATTCTTTACCCATGAAATAGATTGATTATTTTAGTGCAAGGGGGAGAAACTGAGGTACATCTGCCTCACAGAAAGCAACTGGCTTTGAATAAACTTTCAGCTTTGAACAAAATTTTGTCTACTAGACTGCAAATCTTTAAAGTAATTTAGATCATTTATTGGTTGGGTGACAATCACCACAAGCTAATGTACTGCTCGTGTTCTTTAGGCAGCTTTCAATTTGCGTAAAACAATCCTATTTAAAAATTCATGTCCATTTATTTGAAAGGAAACCTCAATGTCACTTCTGCAGTCACTTGTTTGTTCTCTGCCAGCTATGCATCTTGTTTCCCTGTTTAACAGAGTACAAAATTCTCTCCTTTCCCCCATGTGCTCTTAATTGAAACAATACCCATCCTGCACATCAGGACTCACTACCAACCAAGAGCCATCGTATCTGCTGTCTCTGACTTCCCTACCCTCGTGTGAACCTGTGTGTTCCTGCGTGTAGCTACACTTGCCTTCTTTTCTCCACACTGAAAGGTAAGAAGTGTCTTCCCTTTCAGCCTACTATCTGCCATCCCCCGCCTGTCTACCTGGGACTAGAGAATACATGGTCAGAAATCCTTGCACATGTGTCTACTAACTATCCTAAGCTGATGGAGTGCACAAATTTTGGGAGAATATTACTTTAAATAAATCAAAACTGACTGATCTCTCGCTGTATGGTACTGAAGATATTTGGTATTGCTTCAGCCTTCATTTTTCTGTGTGCCACATTTCTTCAATGGGTATCATTTACCTCATTGTAAAAATTTCCAGAATGTCTAACATTATGCAGGCTTAGAACTGAGGTTTCACTTGCTATATTTAATTTAGATGTTTCCTAGGGACATGAAAGATTACAGAGGCCTATTAATCTTGTTAAATGTTGAACTTCTTGTACTTGAGAACAAAAATGTCTACTTTGCTTATTGATTTCTGTACTCTAGACTGTCTCACTCCACACTCCCAGTCAGGTATCAGTTATGTGTAAATTGCCTACACATGTTTTTCCCTAACATCAAATCATTCTTTTTTTATTTCCCCCCCAAAAATTTACATGTGTTTTACAAACCAAAAATATTTGTTGAATGAATAAAAAGTCCGTTACATTCCATTTCTAAATCCTACATGAAAACACGAAAAGAAACAACATGCATATTATTTCAAGCACATTCCCAAACTCCAGGACCCTGCTTGCTTTGGTCTAAAGTTATACATTTTTAAATTTTAGTTTGAGGCCAGGTTGTTATTTCCACAGATTCAAGAATGCCTGCCCAACAGTTGACTTTAGTCTTTCACTACAGATTTTATGTGCTGCATTTTCTGCTATTAAGCCCTTGGCTACGGAAGGGAAGATAATAATCATAGATGTTCTCCTGACATAATTCTACTTTCTTTGGACTTCCCAAAAGCCTACATACCATCCTGAGGCTGAAATTTCAAAAGAGTTGATTCACAGTGAGATCAAGCAATGGACTCAATGATTCATTGGTCTGATCATGTGCTCTTTTTGCCCTATGGAAAATAAACCTTTAATGGAATGATTGGATTTTTTATTGAAAAGTCTGCAATGACACCACCTGGTAGCTTCATATTATGAAATCTGAGTGCTGATTGTAAGATATGTGTGTATTCTGAATGAATTACCTACATAGGATGTAGTTTGATAATTTTTCAGAGCCGACATAAGGGTTCAAAAGCCAAGTTATGAGGTTTTATCATCACTTCTTTCCTAATGAATCAGTTGGAAATAAACATGCTTTCTTTTCCTGACTCTAGAAGCTGCTACCATAAATGTTGTAGTGCTCTGGAAGTGACTGCTTCTATACAAAAATGTTTTTCTTGAATTATATACAGAGAACACCAACCAGGTGATTGGAACTCTTACCACCAAAATGGTTACAGTGCTACCTTTAATGATCCATACTAGGCATTAAGGAGAAATGGCTATTCTCCTAAGTAATTGTACAAGTAATTATACAATGGGAACAAGGATGAATTGGGATAGTATGTGGGAGTACTCCTGGGATACTTACAGCCCTTAGTAATGGAGGTCAGGCCATTTTACCAGTTAAAGAACCTTGATCAGCCAAGGTTGTAATAATTGCAATGGAGGCCCACAGAGAGGAGTCCTAAGTACTATTTATGTCTAAGTGACTAGTTTTAAAAGTGAATGGTGTAGCCCTAGAGTTTCTACCCAACCCTTTATTTTTCAATTGTGTGTATACAATTACTTAGGCTAAAATTTAAACTTATATAATTTATTAACTTAATTCTTTTTCTCTTTTCCCTTGTTCTCTTATGTTGTATAGAATGTTTTGGAAATGATTATTTAATTGAATCTAGAAGAGAATAAAAAGATCATGACAAAATCAGAAAAATCAACATCACCCTGAGATCTAATCTAGATGCAAATTCACCAACTCATGAAATTTTAAGTTTTCTTCCTTTGGCAAAAGATACAGGTTGGATATTCCTTACCTGAAGTTCTTGACACCTATATGTTTTTAAATTTGAGTTTTTATCCAGAATATTCAAATAGACGTTATTAGTGGAACTATGAAATGCTTCAGAATCCAAATTTTTGTTGAGTGTTATGTTGGCACATCAAAAATTATTCATTTTAAAGCATTTTTGGTTGTGGGTTTTTGGATTAATGCTTTTCAAACTATATGGGGGCATTAGGGCATTATATCGGCTATGATCAATTTCATAAGTAAAGTATTGGACAGCTAAAGGGGTGGACTGTAGAACACGTTTATACTTTCTGTTTACTGCCCAGAATCCAAACCCAAGATCCTCTGTTGAGGAAGTCTCCATTTTATGAGGTCTGAAAAAGGGAAAAAGCTACTTCTGCTATTTCTTCTTTAAAAGAATTTTAAAATGCTGAGTGCTCAATTATCTAGCACTATCCACCAGTTTTACTTGATTGGCCTGGATTTGACTTGAAACTGGTGGCAGAAATGCAAAGAAGCTATAACCAAAGAAAGAAATTTTGTATCAAGGAGCATTTAGTGTTTATAAACCATTGTATCTTTAGTCTTTAGTGAACATGAAAATGTTATCACTCCTGGCCCACTCTGAGGTATAATGCTGCTGCTCTCTGCTTCCTTGTCTTGTGTTGCCTTCTTAGCTCAGTGTTCAATTCCCTGGCTTGCATGGAAATTCTGGAGGTGTCTATCTTTTCAATAAGTTATTTTGATGTTCTTGTGATCCACAGGCACTTGCTGCTTTTCTATTTTTCCAAGTAAAAAGCATGATTTATGCACTGAGGAGTCTGGAAGGAGTAAATTAAACCTCCTTTTCTGGAAGATGAGCTTCCTCAGCCCACAGGCATGAGAGATTCTGTTTGTGTCTCCAAAGCAACCCCAGAACCTCACTTATTCAGAAAGGCTCCAGAAAAACCTGCTTGGTCTATATACAGATGTTTATGCTCAGCTGGGGAGTGAGATTCGTCCTGTGGTCACTCTGACTACATGATTCACACAGACAGCCTCAATTTTCTGAGTCACAGGAAAACCTCAGGTAGGCTGTGCAACCCCAGGAAACTTATGTGGGTTTTTTTTTAAACTCTGATGTTGCAATAGGAATATGATCTGCAAATCCTGCCTGCTGGCCTCAAAATACCAAAAGTGTATTAACATCAATATTTTAAAACAAATGAGTAAACCAAAGAGGGGACAAGTTTAAGGAAGAGAGATACAAAATATGTGATTGTTATTCTATTCACAAAAGTAAAAATGATCAAGGATGTGCAGTTTTTTGACCCCTTAGACTGGAAATCAATAAGCAGCTTATTGCATAAAAAGGAAAAAAAAGGCAAGTTTCCAAATTAGTGAAAAGTAAATTAATTCTTTTTGGAACTTGTGAGACTATTAGCAGGTCACAAGGCTTAGCCAAAAGAGACAACTTGAATGATCTAGTTGTTTACTGGAAAAAAAGAATATGGCTGTCTGGTATTTTTAATAAGAAAAATATGAGGTTCTTTAGAACTCTTATGAATAGGGGTGAACTATTAAAAATGCAAACATGCCAGTCAAATCAGAGAAAAGAATGAAAATAGGGCACACTTGTGATCTGGGGCAGATGGATGAATTCAGCTTTAGATTCAACTGGACCTGAGGTTGCTAAAGTTCAAACACTGAAAAGGAATCTTAGGCCACTACCAAAGATAAAAAAGCCAGTGTTTAAACATATGTAATATATATGTATATGTGTGTATATATACATATATATGTATGTATATATATATATATATTCTGTAATGAGGTACTGTATAGATGTAATTTTACTAAAGAAAGGCTACTTTTGCCATTGACTTGCAGAAAGTAATTATATGAAAGATGAAAATAAGAGCACATTACTGTGGATGAGAATAATATTAGAGCTTATGCTTATCTGCGGTAACATTCATAATAGTTCAAGGATTAAGTCTTGCACTTGAGTAAGAAAATGCTTAAACTTAGTCAGCCCAGGGTTAAAATCCTTGTTTTTGTCTTCGTATTTGTTTGCTAGGGCTGCCTTAACAAAACACCACAGACTGAGTGATGTAAACAAGAGGAATTTATTTAACAAAATAATACAGATGGAGTGAATTTAACAATAGTACTTTTAAAAATACAGCTCTGGAGGCTATAAATTCAAGATCAAGTGTAAGCAGGGCTGTTCTCTTGAGTCCCCTGAGAAAGGATCTCTCCCTGGGCTTGTGAGCTGGCTCCCTCTCTGTGTCTTTCTCTCCTTTTCCCTATGTGTACATCTGTGTCCAGGTTTCCTCTTTTCACTCTTTAAAGAACACCCATCATAGCATTGGGACCACCCTACTGACCTTGTTTTAGTTTAATAACCTCTTTAAAGATCCTATTACTAAATATGGTCCCATTCTGAGGTACTGAGTGTTAGGGCTTTAGTGTATGGATTTTGAGGATGACACAGATCAGTGGTAATACCTACTTGCTGTGATTTCTGGGCTTTATCAGTTTGTCTGAGACATCTTATCTCTAAAATAGGGGCAAGGCTGGGGAGATAGCTCAGTAATCTAAGTGCCACCTGCCTGGCAAGCACAAGGACCTGGGTTTGGTCCCTGGCACCACATGATGTGCTGGTCCCAGAACCAGGGTGCACCATGCCAGCCACCAAAACAAGGAGTAGTGGTGTATACCTATAATCCCAGCACTGCAGAGGCTGATACAAGGAGGATCACTATGAGTCTGAGCTATGCAGCGAGACCCTGTCACAAATAAATAAAACGAAATTTAAAGTAGGGGCAAAAGTTCATTGTTACCTACAATTGTGACAAATATATTCAATATTAAAAAAAGAAAAATCAAGTATTTGTATTATTGTGATAAGGCCTAACATGAAATACAGTGATAACCATAGAAAAAGAGGTTCTTGAGCACATTAAGATTGTATTACAGGAGCTGGGGAGATGGCTCAGTGAAATAAATGCTTCCCTGGCAAGCGCAATGAACTTCCCTGAGTTCAATCCCCGGTTCTACAAAAAAAAAAAAAAAAGATTGTATTACTTCTGCAGTTTCAGTGAGCTCAAAGAAAGCCCTGGATACTACAAAACATGTCTTTAACCTTTATAATAGGGGATATTTTAGGACAGGTGTTCTTTCCTGACCCACTTGAGTGGTCCATACCTTAGTTGGCCAGAGAAATAGGCATTAGGGTAGAAAAAAAGTAGGCTGAATTTCCTACATAGCTACTGTTTCAGACAAAAAAAGGAAGAAAAGGATAATATTTCAAATATATTATGTGTCTTGGACACAGGCAATCTCAGTTTCCTACCACTCTTAAGACCAGAGGGCTCCTTTATAGCTTTCAGAGGGCTGAGCCTAAAGGAAGCAAAGTGCAGGAGAAGCCAGCAGAGAGCAGCAAAACTCCAGGCAGCTGGGACAGGTGGCCGCCTCTCCAGGCCCTTGTTCCTTACTCATTTTGCTGCACATCAGAACTTCACGACAAGCTTCATGAGCTTCCTGTAACTAATTGTAGCTGAGAATAACTAAGTAAGAAGAGCGAGCAAGAGGTAGAATTTAAAGCTGAAGTGCCAAATTGTTAGAGGCTCAGAAGAGCTAATTCAGACTTGGGAAAGAATGGAAAAGAAGACTGACTTCAAAGCACCTGACTTTGTTACTCAGATTATAGCTACCATTTTAGAGAAAAAGGCTTTGGATTTCTGTATTGTGATCAGGTTGAAAAGATTTTGTTGTAGTTGGGATGTTCTCTTTTTGACATAGTAGAATTGTCAGAATTGCTGAAAGGAGGATTTGATGACATTTAGCAGATGTAAAATGAAAGCAGAGCATAAATAAAAACAGAGATGGGTATTATTCACAAAACAGACAAAAATAGGAGCTCACAGGAGCCCCATGTGACAGTCCAGCCCACCAATGGGCCTAGGCACACCTTTGGGGCAAAAAGTCTCCTTGTTTAAGAGAAAAATAACTGGAAGAAGGTTCAGAGAAGTAATTATGAGGCCTGATATCTACAAAAATGAATGGTTTTAAAAGAGTGCCTGTGGAGGAAGAATTACAGTTTGCAGAATTAAAAGATCAGAGAAGAAGAATTCTTATTTGATTCATCATCACTTCCACTCCTGAAGAGTTAAAGTATGAATATGAAGAACCACTCAGACTGTGTCAAAACTAAAGGTGTGACCCTGGCAGTTCCGCAGATAACCCACTATTATTAGAGTCTACTGGACTATATTGGATTATTTTGCTGAATTCATGCACCTACAGTATTTAAGTGGCAATGGAATACACATCTCTGACAAAACTAAACAAAAAGGGGGATATGAATGAAGGACCATTTTGGAGTGAAAGAATAAACAGAATATATATATCCATATACAAAACAGTTAGGATAGATATACAGCCACTTTCTCTTAGTTCAGTGAGAAGCAGGATTTGTACTAATAGTGTTTAGACAAGATATCATGTCTACATCTTGTACTATGAATAACTACT
>NDGN011232093.1:0-20166 GCA_002564285.1 Tympanoctomys barrerae
TGCTCACACCTGTGCTCACCTGTCCGTCCTCCTCCCCCGCCCTGCTCGCACCTGTGCTCACCTTTCCGTCCTCCTCCCCCGCCCTGCTCGCACCTGTGCTCACCCGTCCGTCCTCCTCCCCCACCCCTGCGATACTGTCTGGTCTCAGGTCTGCAGACTGCTGCCTTCCTCAGCTGTCAGATGCTGGCATCCCACAGCACACAGCCTCTTTGGGTGGCCTGCTGCCTGAGCAGCATGTGCTTCAGTCTCCCTGGTGGTGTGACGTGGCGCTGTGACTCACCTCTCTCTGGCACTGAGTAATGTCCACTGCTGGATGAACATGGTTTATTGTCCATGGTGTGGCTGTAAACATGAGTGTGGGTTTTTGTGTGGACGTGCTTAAAGCTCAGCTGCGTGGATCTGAGTAGCGAGCTGGTCCGGGGAGCGGCTTTTCCATCAGGAGCTTCTAGGCATTGCTGGTAGTGTGGGCCTGTCCAGCGAAGATCAGAGCCACTTGCTTAAAGGAGGAAGATTTGTGGCCTGGTGGTAGGAGGGTGCATTTCCGGAAGGGGTTATTGCACAGATAGCTACTCCTGCAGGGGAGACGCCTGTGCCTGTAGGGCACGTTGGTGTCTCAGTGTACCCTGAGGAGAAACAGTGGCAGGAATGAGGAAAAGATGGACAAGAGACAAGAGCTGGGTCAGGTGGTGGCCTGTTTGCCTGACTGGCAAAGGACCTCAAGAACAGCAGTAGGGGGTTTATTTATACCTTTGCGAAGTTACTATCAGGAGACACAAGGTAGCCTGACAGCTGAGGGGCCGGGGAGGTGGCTTAGTAGGATAGGCACTTCCTGGCAAGCTCAAGGGCCTGAGTTCAATCCCCATTTCCAGAAAGAAAAAGAAAAAGAAAGGGAAAAAACCCTGATAGCTGGCACTGGCCATGCAGGATGCTTCTCTCAGGACTGCGGTAGCTGACTGTGTTAGGCACTGAGGCCCAGTCCTGCCCTTACACACTTGACCAAGTTTCAGCTTCGGCTGCTTCTAACATCTTTCCCCTACTGTTTGTTGTGTGAATGAGGGGTGTTCCATTGCTGTTGGAGAAGCTGTGTTTGGAGAAGTCTGTAGGAGATCTGATTCTTGATGTCAGTCCAAAGATTGTTGGTACCTGTATACAGCAATTTAACACTATTGTCAAAGGACCCAAAGAACAACAGTAGAGGCATTTATTTATACTATTGCAAAATTAGCTTCAGGAGACAATGTTGTCTAGCAACGATAGCAGAAATTGTCCAGGCAGGATGCTTTTCTCAAGACTGAGGTAGCTTGGCTACTTAGGCACTGAGGCCTTGCTGTGCCCTCCCAACATGACCAAGTTCCAGCTTCAGCTCCGCCCAGTCTGCCAGCTCTCAGGAGAAGAGACCTCCTGGCTTAAGGAGTCTGCAGGCATCACAGACAGGTTTTCCTAATGTGTCTTCATGCTGTCCTCTCATTCCCCACAGCCTGGCCCCTTTTCCTCCTGGGACTGGGGCCAGTCATTCCAGGGCACGCATGTCTTGTGCTTGATGTTTGTACGGGGCTTCCCTTCTGAGGTGAGGGCACACGCATCTTCCCACATGCTCACTTGCCGTCTGCACACCTTCCCTGCCGTGTTGCCTCTCCATGTCTGGACCCCGTGCTCTTCCTCCTGGCCAGTGCCCACTGGGCATCAGGCAGAGCCGCGCTAGGGAGCACTTTGTCCCTGTCTGCAGCCTGGCACTTCCCTCTCTGCATGGCCTTTCAGGGAGCAGAAGGTTTTCCTTTCAGTGAAGACCAACTTGATTTTTTTTCATGGCTAGTGCTTTTGGTTTTGTTTCTGAAAGATCTTCACTACTCCCAAGGTGACCTAGATATGTTCTCTGTGATCCTGTGGGAACTGTATAGCTTTGTACTGTGCAAATAGTCTAGGAGTTATTAAGCAGTTCTGGGGTGTGAACAGTGCATGTGCTGTCCTGTGCTGCAGCCCCGTCATCCTCTTGGCCCTGGCTTTCTCCTGGCCTCCTGTGGTGGCTGGTCTCAGGCCGTCTGTCCAGGCCCTTGCTATTGCATAGTTCAATCATTTTTGTACTTTGCTGGTTGGATTTGACAGCATCGGGGGTTGCATCTGCTTTGTGGTTCTCTTTTCCTGCCACGGCACTGCCTGGGTTTGGCGGAAGACTAATGCCACCTTGGAAAGTAACTCAGTGGTATTCTCTCTGCCTCCAGCTTAGGAAGCAGATTACAGAGAGCTGGCGTAATGTCTTAAGTACTTGGTAGACTTTGCCAGTAAACCCTCGTGGCCCAGCGCTTTCTGTTTTTGAAAACTGTCAATTTTTGACTCAATTGATGTAATAGACACAGCCCATTGGATGATCTCCCTCCTAACTGGGTTTTGTTGTACTGTGCCTCCCACAGCACTGGACTTTTTCATCTGAGTGATGGGTTTGTAGGCAGAGTTACCAGTAATATTTACTACTACCCTGGCAGCATCCGTGGGACGGTGCGTAGGCGCTTTCGCTTCGGAGGGTAGTGATTTGCATTTCCTTTTTTCTTCACTTTGGTGCTGGGGACGGACGCCAGGGCCTCAGGCATGGCCAGCAAGGGCTTGCTGCTGCACTGCAACCCGGCCCAGAGTAATTTTCTTGAGCCGGCAGAGGAGGACTTCCAAGCACTGTGCACAGCCCTGAAGTCTTCATGCAGCTGCCTTGGGTTTTTAATAGGAAAGCTCTAGAAAGCCAGCCATTTTGTCATGACTCAAAAATCAGTACCACATTAATTTCTTTGCATTTTTATTGACTTTTGATACATGTCTATCAAAGGACAAAGTTCTAGATAAATGCCAAATATGTTAAAATTTTCCAAATGACTATGAGGTTAAAAAAGAAACACACATATAGCTTTCCTTTTTGCTTCCTTTTCCCTTTGTGTGTGGTAGTAAGAAATGGCACATGTGAAAGACTAAGATGTTACAGAATGCTCTCAGCTTATTATTTTTGGGTTTTCAGTTCCATTTCTTTGTAAATCATGACTGAATTAGGCAGGAAGGCTGGGGAAGACTTGCTTCCCTTATGGTCCTCTGACAGCAGAATCTGCATCCCACCAGCTCTCATGTGAACCTTGGCTGGTAAGCCAGCTGGGGCCACTAGGAAATGGCTTCCCTGTCCCTAGTGTCCCCACTATCTCCCTGGGCAGGTGAGGGGCAGGAAGCTGCAGGCTGGAGCCCCCTACAGTGATGTCTTCTGGGGAGGAGGATGGAGGAGGAAGGTGGGAGAGGCGCCATCAGCAAAAGGCCAGAGGCCTCCACAGGGGTGGTGAGAGCTGGCCCTGGTGACAGCCAAGAGACGTAGTGGCCACGCCGCAGAGGGCAGCAGGGCCTGCTCAGACCGACACCAGCCAAGCCCTCCTTGGGGACACCACCCAGCATGGGGTCGAGCTGGAAGCTGGGCACCCCTCCTGCCCTCTGGGAGAGGCCTGGGTGCCCATGTGCAGCTCACAGGAGCGAGGCGCTTTGCCGACTGCAGGGGTGCGTGTTCGTGTACATGTGCTCTATCCGCACATGCAGCCTGCGACTTCAGCAGGCCCGCTCCTCCTGAACAGAGAAACCGAGGCTATCTGATCACTGGAAAATGGAGCACGGGACAAGTGACTTTTTTCTCGATAAAACTCTTTGGTCTATGTAATTTATTTGAGTTTAAAATAGTATAAGAACTCACTCCGAACAGAAGAAAATAAATTTGGGCAAAAATTTAATTGCAGAACTGTTTACAGAAGTGAACATCAGCAGCACAAACTCAAGCGAGCGGGTTGCCAGGGAAGAGCCCGGGAGACGGAGAGCACGTTTTTCTTACAGTCTGCTGAGCATGGGGAGAAAAACCTCCGAAACCCACACGCAATTCTAATTCCTTAAACCGTGACTGACTTCTGATAATTCCTAGCAGGGTCCAAGAGACCGCTGAGACCCAGAGTGCCCTGCGATCCTGACCAGAGCCCTGTGCCACCTAAACAGAGCTCATCAAAGGAACCACAAAAGCACGAGACAGGGAGTCACACAAAGTGGCTTTGTCTCTGTGAAATGTGGCTCTATAGAGACAGGAATACCTGGGACTCTGTCCTGGGGATGACCTGAGTTCACGTGTATCCTAACAGAGATGCCTGAACTGTGAGTAGCTAGCTGGTGTCCTGGCTCAAGCGTTCTTGGAGTTTCTTTCGGAGATGTGTGGCCCAGGCCACACTGGGTATTCAGCACCAAGGGCATATGGGGCGGCTGGGGCTACACAGCAGGGTTCTGTACCGAGGGAAGTGGCTCACCTGCTGGAGATCAGATCAAAGCATCACAGGGCTCACTGCTTGCTGGGGAAGCCTCTGAACTCAGCATGCAGCTAGAAAGTGACCGGGGGGCATTCATCCGAGTCCTTTGAGAGTGGTGCCCCAACCATGGAAACCAGTGGGACTGGGTCACGGTGGCAAATCGGAGCCAATTAGGGTGAATCAGAGAAGAGCTGGGGCATCCTGGACGTTCCTGGCTGACCTCAGCTTTCCCCACCGCGTCTGCAGGCTGGGCTTTGAAAGGCTCAGGGAAGCGCCAAGGCTGAGGCATCCCTTAAGGTGCAAGCGAGGAGGGAGGTGCTGTCACGTTGCCTCAAGTACTCACGAAATCTTCCAACAAGTATTCTACGGTGGGTAGCTAACATTTCTCCTGCAAAGAAGTCCCTGCAAGTGTTTAGGCTGCTCGAGACCTGAGCTAAGTGCTGGGAGGAGGCGCCCTGGCGGGCAGCACTGGTGGGGCTGCTCCGTGCTCCCTGCCCCGCCCGCAGGGCCAAGAGCTGCCATCTTTCAGCACTCTCGGGATGAAGAGCCAGAGCGGCCAGCCCACAACGGTCCTCCTGCGTCCATCACTGTGCTGTTTGCTTAATGTCTGTTCCTTCTGTCTAAGAGGCAGCGGGGCTTTCACGACGGGGGAACAACTGCCTGCCTCGGCTTGGCGCTGGGAAGTAGTTCTGGGACGCTCCGGAGCAGCACGAAGGAAGGCTCCTCCCCTCATTCTCCAACTCCAGATCCCCCAGCTTGCTGCCACCCCCACCCTCAGGCAGGACCCCAATCCCCGATGGTGCGTGTAACCGGCCCGGCTTTTCTGGAGATGTGTGTGCTCTGCCGGCCCCTTGCCGCAGCCCACGGGGGTAGGAGCAGCGCTCAAGAGCATCGCGAGGTGGCTGGGCCTCTCAAACCACACTCGGGTCCACGCTGAGCCACGCAGTATGTGAGGGTGCAGTGCGTGAGATGGAGCGGAGCTCCTTGCACCACTGACCAGTGGCTGGTGGCACCTGGTCCCTTACGCTTGCGGCTTTCTGTTTGATTTTTAAGCTTTCAGAACCCTGTATTTAACCCAAGCCTACCTAGATGCAGAGCCAAACATTCAGATAAACCAAGAGAACTCTCAGGAAGTTTCAAGGCAGTGTGGTTTGGGACCTAGAAAGGTGTGAACACTGTTCCCACGGTAGACGCTCCTGCCACCTTGACAGTGTTAAGAGGGCATTAAATCTGCAGAACAAGGCAAGTCCAAGGCAGGAGAACAGATGCCTGGGAATGAAGCCACAGAAGAGCGGGTTTGTCAGTTCGTTCATTCATTCATTCATTCTTTCTTTTTTTGAAGAGGCAACCCTGAATGTGATTTGTATTTATCTAATAATTTACCTTTCTGCTATCTGCTAGAAATTCTCAGGATTGATTTGGAGTTGAAAACATGGACAACACTTCCTTTTAAGCAAAAATGTAATTTTTTGGTATATAACGGTTAGGTGCTTTATACAGTATTCTAGGGTAGATATATAAACTTGTAGAGGAAAACATGGCAACAATTGTGACTGGGACGACAGGCTTTACATCAGACGTAACCGTGAACAGAGGCGACGCTGCGTGGGTGGGTGGTACCGACAGTGCTTGCTACACGCGGCCGCCTCCTGCCCTGTGTCGTGGTCCTGACGCTGTTACTTCTGTTTGTTTCTGGGACACCACTCAGCTACCAGCAAACAAGGGTGGCCTTCTGGAGAGAGGACGTCTTCCAGCACTGGCTGAGCGGCGAGGCACACAGGCGCACCACCCCAGGATGCCAGCCTTCACCCCGTGGGGTGTCGCTGGTACCCCACGCAACACCATTTCCAACCATGTCCTCACACTGCTCATAGCCTCTTATTAACTCATACTCTAAATGTGATGGACGGTCCGTGCCAACTCCAGGCCTCACCTGGAAAGGATGGGCACAGGCCGTCAGAGGCGCTGCTAGCAACCTCATCTTCTTTGCAGGAATGATGCAGGAACGTGGCTTACCTTTCATTTCATGACAGACCCTCACCTGCACAGGGAGTGGAGGTACCGCACAGGACGGGGCGCAGGCAGTGGGCACCGCCACTAGCAGCAGGCATCTGCTGCGCCATGCACAGGCTTCTCTGGAGCCTCGTGCACCAAATGGCCACACCCTCCACAGCAGTGGGGACGCCTGCAGCTCATAGGCAGGTTGGCCTGTGCAGCTAGGCACGGTGTAGGCCAAGACTTTGGGGGACTGTCAAAAAGTGAGCAGGCAAAATAAATCCTGACCCAAATCTAGTGAACATTAGGCTCAAGTTGGGCCCACACAATTTGGAATCTAAGACAAATCATTATCTTCTAAATTTACAATTTGCTTTTACGTATTTTGTAAAAGTTATAGGAATAGAACCAATCGGCTGGCAGGAGGTGCCAGGTACGAGCAGGTGCCATGCTGGTGTGTGCCGGTTCCCTAATCTGCTCAGCGCTCCGTGTGTCTGTGGTTACTTCTCAGCAGTGGGTCCTCTAAAACAATACATCCCTTTTAAAGTCTAGAATGCCAATGCTTACGAGTATGCTTGCCTTCAACATAGTGCAGTGAATACAGGAAGAAGCATTGCTGTGGTGCATTATTCAGGATTTAGGTATTTATTTAGGTAAAAAAAAAATGCTCTGAACACTCTGGGGAAACAGGATTCAGTGATAGAAGAATATTTCGGGGATTTTTTTTTTTTTTGCATTTTTCCAAGGATATACATTCGTACTGATTTTTGCTTCCAAATATATTTTAAGGCTGTTTGGTAAAATATATACCAGATATGAGGCTCAATTTACAGGGTTTTGTTCTTACAGGGAATTCTTAACTACTCAGCTTTAAAAAAGTAAAACTTTGAAGCTCGACATGCTGTAATACCCACTGTACCCAGTGAACCCCATGCTTGGTGGAATGTCGACTATGAGGGGGTCAGCCCGCAGGCCCCCGGCGCGCGGCACCGCACACGCAGTTGCGCTGTCCGGCCGCAGGGGCTGGGCACGTCTTAAAGTGCGAATCACGGAGAGAAAACAAAGTGCTACAGGGTCATGGAAAGCTTTCTGCCTATGGCTAAGCGCAAGGCGCTCCTCAGAGGAGCACGGAGGAAGGCCTGGTATTTGGGTGGAGACATCTGTGGTGGCCATCCTGCCTGTCCCTGGAGGAGCGCGGGCTCCCGCTCCCGGCTGGGCCGCAGGAGGCGGGGAGCTCCTGGGCTGCAGCGCGGCTCCGCCGGCTCGGAACAGAGCCCCCAGGCCTCTGTTGCCACCGGCGTCAGGAGACCTCAGATTGTCACCTTTCTCAGATTTCATGGCTGGAAATCACCACGTGCCACCTTTTTTCCCTTCCCGTCTAACAGGCAAGAAATGAATTCTTGACCTCAGCAATACTGCATAGGACAAGACAGTTCTAGAAAAATACGAGTGTAAACTGCATTTCTTCTTTACCATTTAAACTGAGATATACTTACCACCTACATTCATATTCTTACACTTTTGACATCACAACTGTCATTTTATACAAGCAAACTCTTTTTTAAGGGTACCCTGGAAAGTCAGTGGATAGACCAGTTTGAGATGTATGTACACATATAAAAACCACACGGAGCTTAAGTGGTGACAACTTAAAGAAAATGCTGTGAATGCCTGAAGTTACAAAGGAATAAAAACTACAATGGCTGTTTCTGAGAAGGGAACAATTCTTTGTCACATGCGCCCAGCTTTCTGAGGCCCTGGTCCCTTTCCACGCATTCTTCCCTCTGGGAACCTTCACCTCATCTCTGAGCTTTGCGGGCTCGTGGCGAGGGTTCGGGCTCGGGCTTGGAACCTCCCTCCCAGGGCTTGGAGAGCCACAGGGTGAGAGCTCGTGGGTGAAGACCCCTTTCTGTGACCTCACACTCGGCACGCAGGAGCCAAGAGCTCTCTGTTGGTGACAGCGAGGGCTGGGACAGCTGGGCTCGAGAGAGGGATGCCAGCTAATGGGGATGGGTCTGTCTTTCCTGCCCTTCGGGGTGTAGCACCTGCCACTTGGGGTGTCTGGCGCCTCTCGGGAGCGGGGAGATGCACCCATTTGCAGCTATTGTTCTTACCTCTAGATATCACACAATGTATAAAAATAGAAATCACAAAGTGTCGGTGGGTTCCGCCTCCAGAGGCAAGCCTGGTCTTCCAGGACAAGGAGGCGAGCTGGCCGTCACCACGCCTGTCCCTCAGAGCGGCTGAGTCGGGCCGTCAGTTGGAAGAAGTCGTTCTCGCTGGCACACTGAGGAAACTGAAAGCATCCCACTGTGTTTATGGTACAAAGAACACAACAGCAGGGTGGATTCAGTGGAGGAAATGGGACAAAAGTTACCAGGTAGGAAACAAACTGTACAGTGTTTTGTTAAAAAGAACAAAAAGGGGCGAGTGTCGCTGCCTCCAGTCCTCAGAGCCGGGTCTGGGCCTCAGGGATGTAGATCTCGATGCTGTCAGCCCGCTCGGTGGCTGAATTCTGGCGGAAGGAGGCCGCTCGCTTGGCGGCCAGGAGCCGTCTCCGCGCTTCCTGACGCTGGCGGTCCGGCAGGTCCAGAGACTTCTCTCTCGTGATGGGAAATTTCCCCTTGGGGGGCTTCTTTGGTATTGGAGGGGGGACCTTTCTTTCCTCCTGGAAAGGACCACAAGTGGGAGGTGAGCAGAGCAGAGCACTTGTGTGTGTAGAGCCGATGCCCAGGGCTATGGGCCCCACAGAGCCCCGGGGTCAGGCTGCTGCTCTGCTCTGCTCTACTCCCTGGGCTCTGCCCTGGTGTTCTGTGTCCTCTAGGCCCTCTCCAGCCCCCCGAGGGGGCAGAGGTCTTGGGCAGGGCAAGGAGTCCGGAAGCAGCTGCGGTACTCCCTGGCAGCCCTCCACCTCCACCACGGGTGCTTGTCCCAAGCTTTCCAAAGCACTATGTCCTGCCCACTGCTGGCTTATGCCTTACAGAGCAAGTGCACACTGTCGCCTGATGTCACTGTCACCAGCTGAACCTGGGCTTTGTGTGTGCACATGAAACCAGGCTAGGTGGGCGGGGACCCTCATAGCCTCAAGACCTCACCGACCTTACAGTGCCTGCGCACGCATGATGATCTTCCTCCTGCTAGGTAAATGGATGCAAATAATTATTTCTGACTCAGTTCATGCTCTTGAATAAGTCTCACCAACGTACATGGAAGTCTTTTTCAGAAACATAAATATCACAGGTTTGCAACAACTGGATACATGTGGCTGCCAGTCCACACTCCGTCTTTAGCACCGTGCCTGCCCTGGCCGGCTCAGCCTTGCAAGGGTTTCCTTCCCAGGAAGGTGACAGGATGGGAGGGGCTGGCGCGGGAGCCTTTCCTGGGGGGAGGCCCAGCCCCATGGCCTCACGCCGTGCCCCTGCCTGGCCAGGAAGGCAGCCCCGCGGTGTGGCCCGCCACTGCAGCCCCAGCCCCAAGGCTCTGCTTCGGGGCGGGAAGCTGTCCTGATGTCTGCGACCTTGCCCTGTGGTGCTCGTCACCAGGACTGAGGCCAGGCAGTGGCTCTCTCCTGCCTTCCTGGTGCGCGCAGTGGAGAACAGTTTATCCACAGTACTTGAATGGGCAGTTCCTGCTTATATAACACGGCCACACTCCCTGCACTCCCCTCTGCTCTGTGGCCTTTCAGTGTGGCAGCAACGGCCTGCAAACCTTTGTGGTGACAGCCCAGGGCTGGCATCAAGCTGCGACCCGACCCCGGGGGCCAAACTGAGCATTGGTGTGGGCGGAGCCAGAGCTGCCTCTGAAAGAGATGGGGCAGTCAGAGGCTGACCTTCTGCACTGGGTGCTCTCTCATCTGAGACCCCCTCTCTGCACATGGCTGGGCAGAGGTGGGGTGACCTGGAGCAGAGAGGGCTTCTGGGTATACGTGGGGTCCCCTCTGGATAACCTTGCATTGGAGTCAGCACTGAGCACCTCCTGCCCCTCACAACCAAGCCATAAAGCAGGAGGCTTCAGGCTCGGCTTCTGCTGTCCCTGGGGTAAGTGGCAGGAAGGATGTGGTCTCTGGCCTGAAACTCCACTAGTGGCCAATGGCCTTCCAAGGAGGTGCAGAAGAAGGAAACCTCCACGGGCTGTGTCTGCTTTTGCTGTTAGCCCAGGTCTCCACGGGTTCACAGCAGCCTTCCTGCCCCTGCCTCCCAGGGGCAGGATTACAGGTGTGTGGAGCACAGCCAACTCTCCACCCACCAGCTTTGGCTCTACTGACCCAGCTGTGTGCTGTGGCCTGTGTGAACTCCACTCTCAAAGACACGCTGGATCAGTTTTCTCGGAAGTCTGTTTTCGTGGCTGGCGTCAGCCTAGCAAGCGCAGGTCATGGCCGCTTCTCTGACGCACTTGGGTGTCACTGTGGGCAGGGCTCGCTCAGCCCGGCAGTCTACGGTGGGCAGCTCCACTGCGGGAGACGTGGCTCGGGTTTAATGCCACTGTTCAGCCCATTCTTACAGCCCGGGCCTGGCAGATCCGAGGGAGACGACACCCTCAGACCATCTGGGGGCTCATCGTGTCTCGTCTCCCACTGCAGACCTGCACTTGAAGGCACAGCAGGGTGGGAGGCCATCCCTGCAGCGGGCCTAACGCTTTCCTGAGGAGATCGCCTGGGCTAAAGTCACTCAGAATCGTTCTGCCCACCAGAGTGGAGCCACAGAGTCACACATGCTCTTGGGTGTGCTCTGAGCTGCCTGAGTGCAAGACACGGCTGTGACGCGTCGCCAGGCTCACTCCCTGGTGCACACACCCAGGCCCACGCGCTCGGGGGCATCCGATCCTGTGGGAGACTCAGCATCCTGCACGATCAGGAGCGCACCGTTGCTGCGCTTGGGTTAGACGGCAGGGGGCGCTGACTACAGCTAACAAGGCCCCGGCACGCGGCAGCTCACCTTCCTCTCAGGAGACGCGATGATCCTCCAGTCATTGAGCTTCAGCTGGTGCAGCTCATCGAACTTCATGCTGACATCCTCGACGGAGAGCTGCAGCATGTCCCAGTAGCCGGCCAGGTCCTGGGACGTCGGCCTCGGCATGGCGCTGGGGTCCTGCGGAGACAGGGGCTCAGCGTCCTGCGGCAGGGCGCGGGCTCCCCCCCCACCCCAGTGCCTTCCAGGAGCGGATGGGGAGCCTGGCTCTCCTAACTCTGAGGCGGCTTTTGGGGCGCTTCGCCGGACTGGACGGAGCCCCTGGCGCTGTGTCTGCTGGCAGGCCCCCGTGTAGCACACCCCTCACGATGCACGTTGGAATGCGGGGAGGTGCAAACACCCAGGGGTTCACACCAGCCATGGAGGCTCTAGGAGTCTGAATTCTTATGAAGGGAGCCGGCTGGGGCAGGGCTTATGTGGGCGGCAGGTAGGCTGAGGGCCAGTTCTGCGCGCGCTGCAGTGAGGCCAGCGACGCCTTACAGACATCACGTGTGTTTAGCTTGCTCCTCCGTGGAGGGGCGCAGGCCCGGGAGTCTCTCTGGTCAGAGCCGTGTCAGAGCTGGGCTCCCACCTCTGACCGCCGTGGCCCGAGATGGCTCTGCTGCTGCACGGGTCCTGCCCAGGACGGGGCACTCTGTTGGGGACTCCCTGGCTCGGCGCGGCTTGGCTGGTTTAGTCTGGTGGCCCTCAGTAGTCAACACAGCCCTGAATTGCGTAACACTTCGGCCTTGGGAGATAGCCCAGTAGAATAAGCGCTTGCCTGGCAGGCGCAGGCTCCTCAGTTCAATCCTTCAATTCCCGGTACTGCCAAAACACATGGGAACTTCAGCTCCCTCCCCTTAGCGTGTACTGAGCATGCCCAGAACTTCTGTTTGGTTGGCTTATATTTAACCTGGTTTAATTCCCACATCCCCTTTAGGCACTTAGTGGCAGCCCATACAGTGTGCACTGCCGGCAGCGAGGCTCAGGGGTCAGATAGGGTTGCCTTGTGCCGGCAGGAAGGCCTCCTTGTCCTCCCGAAATCGAGACTGTCAGCAGTGAGCCTGTTCTTCTCTGAACCACTAGAGGGCGACCTCTGATCATCACAGGCTCGCAGTCCCACCAGAAGGCGGTACATGAGAAGATGGGGCCAAAGGCAGCGCCGGAGCAGACAGGGGCAGCCTCTGCAACCAGTATGGCGGGAAACTGGACATCCACAGGCTGGACTAAAAGTGTTTGTCAGCCCGGACTGAGAGCACACGGGAAGGATCAAAGTCCTAGCTATGAAACCGACTTTGAAACTGGTGGAAGATAACCAGGAACTCTCGAAGCCAGAGGCACAGGCAAGGGTGTCCTGCATAGGGCCCGGGTGACTCAACAGATGGGCCCAACCAAATCCAGAGCCTCCATGCAGCAGCGGGGCCACAGAACGAGGAGTCTGCAGAACAGGAGACTCCTGCTCTGCAGGAGCTGCTCTTAGGGGGCGACAGGCGGCTCCGGTTGCACAGGGCCTGCTGCGTGCAGCCCGGCGTGCTGGGCATGGCCTCCTGGGGTCCAGGCGCTGCAGGCCCTGCCCCCCGGCCGGTCTCTACCCTCGGCACCCGGCCTGCTGTTTCTAGGGTTGCTTCTTGACATGAAGCTTAGTTGTCTGCCTCCACCTCTAGCCACCAGCAATACTGCCATCTGGGGGCTGCAGTGACCAACAGCCCCCAGCTGTCTACAGCAGGCTAGACCCAGGCTGGCTCTGACCTGTGCCACCCAGTCCCACCTGCCACAGGTTTCGGAGCTCGTTTGTGCCACTGTTGAATGGGGCAGAAATGAGAGGAGGTGGCCAAGGAGATCCAGAGGCATCCACCACTCTAGAAGGAATCGTTTCAGGCCCTACTACAGCAGCTGCCTCTGGGTGGCTGGAGATGGACGTTTTCCAGCCGCAGCACCATGAGCCTGCACCATGTAGCCCAGGGCTCCTGGCAGCCAAGGCTCCCGTCACAAGTGTGCGGAGGCAGGGGTGTGGGCAGCTTGCGTGGCACCCACACATGCCCTGCTGCCGGTCTCCTCTCAGTTTACTCTCTGACTCTAACCCTCCCGAACCCTGCTTAGTGCTGAGAACTGAACTCTGGGCCTTGCACGTGCTAGGCAAATGCTGTGCCTGGGCATAGCTCAGGTCCAGCCAGCCTCTTAAATGTCTGTAAGCTTTACACTCAAGGTGACACGTTGGCAGCACTAAATCTGGCGAGGGCCTTAGTGGGCGAGGTGGAAAGCACTGGAGGAAGCACATTTCTGACCCCCATGAAAGGTACAGAGCTGCAAACTGCAAGCGGAGGCAGTTGAAGCACCTGTCGCCCACCTGTCGCTATAGAGAGCCCCTGGGCAAGTGGGGTGTGAAAAATCAAGCATGTACTGCAAAATCGCCTATGAGGAACACAGACACCACGTGGCTGTGGTGCTCAGAATTGCATAAATACTCTCTGTAGTGAGAAAGAAAAGTGTGTGTGTGTGTGTGTGTAACATGCACCTCTCAGTGTCTACAGATGAGCAGATATAAGTGTACCAGTGCACGTGCACGTGGGCGTCGGTGCCTATGGTGGCCCTTGCTCCCCTCTGCATGTCGGAAGACCAGGCGTAATGTCAGCTGATTTTCCACATCTAGCGCATGGTGTGCTTGTTTCTATCCAGACAATATAACAGAAAAGTTACACAATTTCTGCTATCTTTTCCAGATCTCTTAAGGGGCTATGTCCGTGGGCCTCTATTCTGGCCTCCTCACATCACTTTCTTTGCTGGGGACCTTGCCACAGCAGTGATTAGCTTCCCAGCTCCTCTGTGGTCTTCTGAAGAAAGCCAGCAGAAGCCAGGCGTGCTGACTCCAGGACTCCCGGTCCCTTCTAGCAAAGGACATAGACTTCGTAGCCCAGCCCGGCTGCAGGGGGAAGCTGAGGCCGGAGCTGTGGGCCCCCGGGGCCTGGACTGCACCCTCTGTCCAGAGCTCCCTTGCTGTCTGTCACGTACAGCGCTTTAGCCCACGAGCCGCCCGAGCACCGGCAGGGGTAGCTCTCAGGTAGCCACTGGTCACTCACCATGTTCTGCTGGCAGAGCCAATAGAACTGCTGGAACTTCTGGGACATGAGCAGCTGGGCGCTCCCCACAGCACTCCGGATCTTCCCGAGAACTGGGGAGACAGGACAGGTGGGCTTGGTCAGTGGGGGCAGGCGCAGAAGGGCTCCACCTGCGGGAGCGGCCAGCGCTGGTCCCACACCCTGCCACAGGCACTGGAAGCGCTGGGTGTGGGCCAGGCTGCTGGACGCCTTCGAGTTCGCGGATTCCGTGAGTGCAGCGGACTCCACGAAGGTGAAGGCTTTAACCCCAGAGTTTAGAGAAAGCACACTGAAGCTGCTCAGCACACTTGTCGGTTTCTGGACCCTGGTCACGTGGGGCGAGGTGCTGACTGCAGGGTGGGCCTTGGCTGGCAGCAGGGGCTCTGAGAGCTGCCATCCAGTGTGGGGACTTGGGTAGCTTCCTTCCTGGAGCAGCCTGTCCACGGGGCATCGTGCACAGCTCCCTCGAGGTGCCTGCTGTGAACATACACACCCTGTGCCAAGCACTGAAAGCATTTCTAAGCGGCCAGTTCCCAGGCCCTGCTGGAGGAAAGGCCTGGCAAGCTCCATCTACTGTTGGGGAGAGCGACTGAGGGGAGGGGCTGCGTTCTACAGAGACCTGATCTGAGGAAGGCCGAGGTGAGAGGCCCACCGCAGTGCTCCATGGTCTGTGCAGTTCAAGGCAAATGCTCAGGAGGAGGTCTAGTCTGGAGAAGTGGAGATGACTGGGGCTCCAGGACCCTGGGGGTCTGCATGTGCCCGCCTGGCAGGCCTAGGTGGGATGAGACCACCACTCTTCCATGCCCAAGGGATGTTCTGGGTGGCCCATGACATACTTGACAATCAGAGACCAGAGGTCATTCCCAGGGCCGGAACTGAGCTTCTGGGATGGGAGCAAAATCCCCTTAGCTTCCTTCCACGTTGGGTATTTCTCCAAACACCAACGACTTTAACACTAGCTACGTGGGAGACATTTGCCGTGCAGGAGGTGTCATCAGACCTTAACACCCCAACTATCACTGCTGTGATAGTCCTTTTCTGTAGTCTGATTTTAGGGGGAAAAGAATCACAACAGATGACCAGAAAGACGTTCACTATGACAAAATACTATGAAGCTACTGAAAATGATATTCCAGAAATCAATTACAAAGCAATGTGTTCAGCACATTCTTTTAAAAATGCATGTGGGCCTGATGTCTTAGTTACTTTTTCATTGCCGAAACAAAATACCTGAAACACACTAGTTAAAGAAGGAGAAAATGCTTATTTTTGTCTTACAATCTGTAGAAGTGTCAGGCCAGAAGCACCTAGAGCCAAGGCACGGCAGCACGGCAAAGGGTTGTCACGGCCGAGAAGCAGTCCCTGGCACGGCAGCAAGTCAGGAACAGGGTGCCTTCCTCTCTCTTTTATTCTATCCAGGCTACAAGCTGACTGGTTGGTGCTGCCCACACCCAGGGTGGAGCTTCTCTCTTCAGTAAATCCATCAACCATACCCTGAACGGTGACAAACCAACCAGTGGACTAATCTAGTATCACACCTCCATAATCCAGCTACTCCCCAAAGCTCCACCTATGAGCACATAAGACTGTAGGGGGACACCTAGTTATAAGCCATGACACAAAGTGATTTCATCTTGGTTTAAATGCTTATCTGTCTGTATATTCTTTTTCTTTCTGTAGATCTTCAGCCATCAAAGTTTCTTTACAGAAAACTTCACACATTCAGATGAGCTCAAAGAAACAGTGAGCGTCTGTACCCTCAGTTCTCAGAGTCAGCAGGCAGCACTACCTGTGTGTTGTAGTCTTTGCCGAGCCCTCTGGAGGTGAGCTGTCCCCAGCACCTCACTTCCTCTTCCTGGCTGATCTCAAAGAAACCAGCGCTCCTCCGAGGCCACTTCCTGACACTGTCCGTTCTGCACTGACTCTGGGCTACGGCAAAGAGTGAAAGCGCAGCAGTAACTCTGAATAAAAGTGAACACATCAGAGCACACTTAGGGCTTTCCTCGTCTTTGAAAGAGCAGGAGCTACAGGTCCTGTGGCTGCTGAAAGTCCATGGTGTGTGCGCACACACGTGTGCGTGTGCGTGTGTGTGTGACTGTTCCCGTCCCCTCTGGTCTGATCTGCAGCTGGACCTGAAGCTGCAGAGAAGAGATGGGGAGGACCCAGGAAGCTTGTGGAGATGGTCCCGGTCCAGGGGGCCTTTTCCAAAATGCTTGGGACAGGAGGGATTTGGATTTGGATTTTTTTTTTTCAGATCTGGGCTAGATGCATAGATTTACATCTAGATGCTCCATCAAAGACACGTGCTCCCAGGCAGGATGCCGGTGGGTGACCGGATTATAGGGGCATCAGGGCTGCTTGCTGTGAGGAGGCGGGGTCAGGGAAGGAGGCAGTCTCCACGGTGGGACCTGTGCAGGTGCATCTCACTCCTGGCTCCTGCCTGCAGGCCTCACGTCCTGCCAGGAAGCCAGCAGGCTATGGCCTGAAGTGTGAGCCCAAAAGCCTGTCCTCTTTTGAGACGTGCGTGTCCAGCATTTGGTCCTGGCTGCTAAGAAAGTGACTGAGATACCCTTGGGGGCGAGCTCATGCCAGAACACAGAATTCATCCATGTGTCGAGTATGCCTGGGGCATGCAGCATGCAGGTCCCTCCACCCAGTGTTTTCAGGGTCCCTGGGCCTTGTCTGCAGCCTGCCACAGGAAATCAGGGGCAGAATTCTCCACGTATGGTGGATACCATGTCAGGGTTCAAAATGTTTGAAATGTGAAGCATTCTGGATTTGGGGTTTTCAGATTAGGGTGCTCAATGTGTGCAGGAGGTGCAGTAAAAGGAGGGTGAGTGAGCTGGGGTGTGGAAGGTGCTGGTGGGCGGGGCTTGGAAAGCAGCAGGGGAGGGCGTGGCCGGGAGGGCGTGGCTGGGAGGCTGCACCCTTCACAGGCAGGCTGACCAAGAGGAACAAGGACCACTAGTCCGGGCCCCCCTGGCTGGCAGGAGAGGCACAGGCTTTCTTACAAGGCTGAGTCTGTTTCTTCTGTATTCTGTTACCGAGTCAATGAAATACTTAGATAGGCTTGTTTTAACCAAGCTGCTGCTGTAGCGATGGAGAAGTGGTAAGTAAACACACTTGTTTTTCTGAGTCTGTTTCTTCAAAGTATAATTACAAATTCAATGGTTTCTATAACATCTCAAGCTGTACTCTCTAATCTTCATATTCTGCTTAAGGTGAATTCTCCTGAAGTGGTCCCATGAAGTTCTCCAAATTAGAATCTTGAGCACAACATGAATCTTGAGTCTCTGTGTCGACTGAATGCACTGGAGGGCTACACAGAGTATAAATTGAATATTGCTAGACGAGACAATAAAGGGCAGAGAGCGGCCAGTGGTGTGACTGCGAACGGCAGGAGGCTGCTGTTCGCTGAGTGGGAGTGAGCCTATCGCTTACCTCTAATGTAAGTAGCTTCCTATAATCGCAGGGAATTTGAAGTGAAAATTCAATTTATTCTTTTCCACTATACTTCCCTAATTTTGTCACAATTGAGACACTTTTCCTTTCTAAAACTGAGATAAGGACTAATGCTTGACAGAATGCAAATTTACAAAGAATCTGATGTGACCCTTGCCTCTGATGTACAAAGAAATTTGATTAACTTACTCAGCTCTTTTAATTTATTTTTCATGCATCTTCTATAATTTCCAGTTCCATGTAAATTTGCCGTGCAGTTCCAGGAAACATTCCCGCTGTCCTCATACATAGGGCGGGCTGTGGCCTTCGCAGGCTGACATGGGCGTGGCGTGGGCTGTTCACAGATGCCTGGGCCTCCTTCTGGCCAGGCCTTGGGCGTGGAGTGGTGCAGCGCCAGGACCCACGCGGCCCAAGGTTGCACTGGCTCGGCACCTCCAGGTGGCCACGTAGCTACTGAGGTCTCCGGGGCCTTTCTATCCTTGGCACGATTCTGGCTGCTGTGTGTTCTCGGCCTGGGCACACAGGGACTCCACTGTGGCCTGGGTCCTACCAGAAGCCCAGCTGCTCTGCTCAGACGATGACTGTGGCTTTTCCGTGTTCTTCTGCTGGGACCAGGGCCTCGTGCTGGCTGGAGGCGAGGAGCAGCTTCTCTCTGGCCATCCCCTCATCTCGCGCTGAGTGTGGGTTCTGTCTTCTCGGGGCCATCCTGGGCCCTTTGTATGGGCTCTGCCCATACGGAGGCGCACTGCCCTGCACACCTTGCCCAGATGACTGTGTCCTCATGCAAGTGGCCTGGGAGCCCCTAGCTTGGCACTCCTGTGACTACAACACTGTGATCACTCATCTTGTCCTAAAAGGGGGGCATGGGTTGCTACAGGGTCCTCAGCACCAGCCAGGAGAACATTCAGTTCAGGGGCCGTCTGGGGAGAAGCAGGGCTGGCAGGCGCGCCCGGCTCCTCTGAATGCCCAGCTGCACAGTGCCAGCTCTACATGGAGCCTGCTCACTGGGGTCCTCTAGGTGTCACCCTGCCAGGCCTGGGGTCTGCTCCCTATAGGCCTGGTTGCTGCTTGTTGTACAGGGCGTATCCACGATGGCTTCACTCTATGATGCCTCCCTTTGGGCTCTGCACAGCTAACTGAAGGGCCCCCAGCCTTCCTGAGCACTTGTGTGTGTGGAGGACAGGAAGCCTGCAGGGTGGACTTGCGGGAACCAGCAGCACCCGCCTTATGTCAGTGCTGTTAACCACAGAGGACAGAAAGAAGTCAGATGCCACCCATCCACTATGTTGAGATTATGCAACTACCATGTGGGCAAAAATTCCTCTGTGCAGTTGGAAATTTCAATATTCAGGGCTTAGAGCTTGGTCTAATGAGCCATTTAATTTCATCTTTATTTAAAAAGCGCTGAGACTAATGGCTCTGTCTGTTGCTAAAATCACAGCCTGAATCGGAGGTCGCCTGACCTGGAAGCACTGGGGGAACACCTGGACCGGTGAACGCGGTGCTGGCTCCCCGCAGCTGGGCGCCTGAGCATCTCTTGGCGTCTTTGCCCGTGAGAAGATGAAGTCTGGAGACTGGCAATCAGGAAACCACGTGACATCAGGCCTACCTGTCGCTGTGCTCTGTGCTCAAGGAGGGTGCGCTTGCACTGACTGCGAAGTGTGCACGTCCTCGCGGCTGTGGAGTTGGGGTCCAGAGAGGGGCGGGCCGCTCCCGGCAGGCCACCTCCGCAGTGCAGAGCGCCCCCTGCAGGCGCCACGGTGTGGTGAGCGCGTGCCTCAAGCCTGCTCCTGCCTGCAAGGAGCCCCGGGAACTCCAGGAAGGTGGACCCAGATTGAGGATACCCAGGGCTGTGCTGTCCTCTGCGAAATCCTGCCATGGAGGGAGCGAGGCAGCCACGCAGGCTCGAGAGCCAGCGTCCTCTGGGGGTGGGTGACGCGGTCCTCCCATTGGAGTCAGATGCCGCGATTCCCCCTTCAACCTCCCTTCCTGCTGACCACACACAGCCGGAAGGGTGCAGAGCAAAGCCGCCCACTCTAGGGAGCCTTCCAAGAGTCTTCCTGCCTCTGTGTCCTTCTCTCATTTTCTCTGTGTGTGTGTTGGTGGGGAGTACTGGGGTAGAACCCAGAGGCTCCACCCTGAGCTACATTTGTGGTCCTTTTCCTTTTTTATTTTGAGACAAGGCCATGCTAAGTTGCCCAGGGTGGATTTGAACTTGCAATCCTCCTGCCTCAGCTATCCAGAGTGCTGGGAGTCACCATGTCCACCTTGATTCTGGCTTTGTGACTCACTTTATCTGCACTACTCTCACCCTCGATGCTTTCCATTGTCTCTCCCGGTCCTGGTCTTCGTCTCCTTCTTGAGTTA
>NDGN011232190.1:0-10831 GCA_002564285.1 Tympanoctomys barrerae
GGTGGTGGTGGTGGTGGTGGTGGTGGTGGTGGTGATGGTGGTGGTGGTGGTGGTGGTGGTGGTAGTGGTGATGGTGGCGATGGTGGTGGTGGTATGGTGATAACAGTAACAATGATGATGAACATAGCCACTAGTGACCTCCAACAGCTGAGTCAGTAGAGTGCTCAGCTTCATTTTCCTCTCAGAACTGGGTAACAAAGTCCTCCCATTCCCTGGCTGGCAACTGCCTGAATGCACCAGGGTAGCTGCAGCTCTCTTCCCTTCAGACCCTTTGGCCTCTGTGTCCCACCCTGGAGGCACTGGTCTTTGTGTCCACACTACTCCCCCATCCTCCCAAGTTCTAGCCTCCCTGAAATGCACATCTGTAGGCTGACAGCTGGAGCTCCAGACTGAGGAGGCAGCTGTGTGCAGTACCAGTGGAAATGCCCACCACAGCCCACCACCACAGCTCAGGGTTTGGCAGCGTCTTGAGGCCAGAGGCCCAGAGCCTGCAGAATAAAGGGGGGGTGAAGAAGAAGGCAAGTGGGGGGCAGTGCTTGCCATGAGGCTTTCAATTATGTGCAGACTGCCTGGGCGTCCCAGTTGTGCCTGGGAGCCGCAGCCTGCAACCCCTGCAGGGGCCATTGCTGCTGAGCAGGCTGCTGAAGCCCTGTTTCCCAGGCACAGTGACCACCCTCATAGCCTCGCTGGGGCTCTCAGAAGGTGCTCTGAGATGCTGCTGGACGCGCGTGTGGGGCTGGCAGAAGCTGCAATCGAAGGTGAACCTCATACCCCTCCCAGGGCAAGGGTGGGCAGGGTCTGCACCTCCACACTGGGCAGAGGCTGGAGGGGGCGATGTGGGTCACCACAAGAGGCTTTGTATGGGGCCATCACTCGAGCCAGGGTACAGAAGGGCAATGCCTGCCAGCCCCAGGCCCAACTCTCCTGAGGTTTCAGCTGGAATTGGCCCCTGAGGGGCTCCTCTCCAGCCCAGGTCCCTGGTGCGCCTGCAGGGACTGGATGCTGGGGCTGGCACCGCCCTGTGCCACACCTCTCCATTCAGCTGGCAGAGCAGGGCTCCACCCAGCCCAGCAGGGTGCTGTGCTCTGTGGGTGGGGAGAGGCCCAGGGGGCGGGAGGGGCACGTCTGCCCCACCCCTGCTGCCCAACGCTGTCCCTGTCCACTGCAGGCCCACGTCCTGTTTTGAATCACATACGACACAGCAGCCTCTGTCTGCCCGCCCTTCTAGTGCATCGCTGGACCCGTGTGAGCCTGAGCCTTGAGGCCCCAGTAGAGAAGTATCAGTGACGCTCTTGAAGGAAAAAGACCATCCAGCCTTGGAGCTCAGAAGAGCCCTCGCCAGCCTGGGTCCAGCACCACTGCACAAGCACAAACTCCACCTGGCCCACACCCAGCGAGTGTTCATCAAACGGGACTTACGACCTGTGCCTTCTCTTATGTCAGTTATGCCTCAGCCATAAGACAGGGGACAAACTACATACCCCAGGGTGGCCCAGGTGAAGGACAGGGCACCCAGCACCTCATGAGGCAGATGGAGGCTGCGGCCCCTTTGGAAAACTGCCCTGCAGCGTCTTGTGCGTGGACCTGCACCCCCGGCGCTCCTCTCCCCCGCGCGTTCCCACAGGAAATTTGTGCTGCGGTCTCCACTAATGCCCCAGAGCCCCAGACACCCGAGTTGTGGCGTGTTCATAAACTCGTGCTCCAGCTTTGACAATGAACCGTCTACACCTGCACAACACCCCGTTCATCAGGGCCCCCCAAAGGCTCTGTCTCCTGAACCTGCAACCCTCTGCAAGGGTGCCAGTCCCTCGGGGTCACCGACACCGGAAGTGAGGCGTGGAGGCCGGGAGGAGCCCCGGTGCAGCCCCCCCACCCCCGTGGACTGCAGTCACCTTCTCCCTCCCTGCACTTCCTGTGATTGACTTGCCAATACACGCGCACGCGCGTCTGACGGGTCCCTGTGGGCCCTGACGAGCGGCCTCTCTGGGGAGCAGAGGCAGTGACCCTGGCTGCCAGCGCTCCCCTAAGCCGGCCCAGGCGAGGCCCTTCTGCACTGCGCCCGCGTTCCAGCTTTCCCCCCTATTAAAGTACAGGAACTACAACGTCTAGAAATTCGGAGCTCACCGGAAGGCCTTCACACGCCGGCACGCTGGGGAAGTCAAAAGTGTGATGGCCGTGGCCACGCAAAATCGACGGGAAGCCCTTCCTGGGGCTTGTGGGTGGGATTTCTTTCTCTGGCTTGGAAGAGGGCCCTGGTGGCCTGGCTCTGTGCTCAGTTCCCAAAGGGAGTTGGGAATAAGCCCTTCTCTCTAACCCCAGGGAGGAAGCCTTGGGCCTGTGGGGTTCCCACGGCCTCGGGTCTGTACTCCCAGCGTCCGAATCGGTCCTTCTGTTGGGGGGTGCAGCAGCCCCCTGCGGTCAGGGCATCCAGGCCGGAGGGGCTGTCTTCATGGGCCACAGCCAGCATTACAGCATGTGGCGCTCACGTGTACACAGGCGTGGCTGAAAGGCCTCCGTGGGTCTGCACGGAGCGTGCACACTGCCCACCAACGCGCAGGAGGTTCTGCGGAACCACCCACCAGCCAGCTCAGCCTTAGCAGAGGCCTTTCACGCCCCAAATCCTCGCCAGAGCTGCTTTTCGCCAGCCAATCTCGGGCTCTCTGAGCCACCCCCACCCTCCATGGCAGGAGGAGCCGTTCCTGGCGCATGCTTTCCCTCTGTGGTGCATTTGAGCTGTGGATGGTGTTGAAGAAAATGAGGGCGAAGAGAATGCTGCTTTCTCCGCAAAATGGGCTTTGGCAGCTTTTCAGAGGACTCTGAACCCACACTCCCGAGTCCAGGAGCTCGCAGCTGGCAGGAACCCTGGCCTGTCCTGGGGCTGGCGAGCAGGGGCACTGTGGGCAGCCTCAGCAGACGCACGTGACAGCCCTGGCCTGCTCAGGCAGTTTTCCACCACAGCTAGGGCAGGGCCACCCCAGCAGCATGCTGAGCTGTTCCCACAGAACGACAGAGCCACGGCCTGGTCCTCCCTGGGCTGGGGAGCCCTGGACATGCACGCCACAGCCCGGAGCGCAAGCCCACCCCAGGACAGATGTGGCCACTCACTCGGCTGGGTTAACACGTTACCTTAGACATGCTGCGGACATCGTTGCTGTCTCATGCCACAATCATGAGATCTTTATATTTTAAAGCTAAATCTGGTAAAACTTTAAAGAAGGGTAGTTAAGTAATTAGCTATAAGATACACTGAGCCGACACACACATTCCTTGTCCCCTGACCCCCAGTCGGCGCTGCCTATGTGGAAATCCCACAGTGGGCAGCGTACGCGCCGCGGCAGCCTGGCTGGGCGCTGGCCCCCAGCTGGCTACTGCCTCCCTCTGGGGCACCGACATCCCCAACGCCACACCAGCCTGGGCTCTGCCTCACCATCCGGGCCAAAATGGACGAGGACTGGGTGCAACTCAGTATCCAGGTGGAGTGAGGACCTTATAGGGAACCTGGACTGGGTCCTCAGGCCGGTGCTGAACAGCCCTAGGGGAGTCCAAAAGGCTTGCAGGAAGACGTTTGCATACCACCATGAAGGCAGTAAAGGAGAAGCAGAGCAACAAAAAGACCTGTGACGCATAACACAAACGGCAAAGCCAGCTGGGTAGCACCGGCCAGTGATCCCAGCGTGCTGGCAGGCTGAGGAAGGAAGACTGCGGGCTCAAGCCTCGACGGTGCAATGTCGGGACTTGGAGCCTGCCTCAAAACTTTAAATTAAATTATTTTAAAAAGGGCTCAGTGGTAGAGCTCAGTGCAAAGGGCATAGGCATAAGCCTACTCCTGCCCAAACCAATCTTTTTTATTTATTTTTGCAGAACTGGGGATTGAACACAGGCCCTTGTGTATGCCAGGGAAGCACTTATTCCATGGAGCCATCTTCCCAGCCCTGCCAAAAACAATCACAATCAAGGTTCCTCCATAAGTTCTCTGTAAGAGACCACATTGCATTTCAAGATGAAAATGTGTAGAAAGGGTGAGTAGGAAGTACTCTTTGAGTAGTAGCCACAGCACAGCTCAGAGGACCACCTTTACAGACGACCAAATAGGCCCTAAGACAAAAGGTATTTTAAAAAAGTATTAGACCCAAGAGAATCATTTCATGATGATAGAAAGCCTAGAAGACAGAAAAATGCACACTCATAAGTGTGCACACATATGACTGAACTTGAAGCACGTGAAGCAAAATCTGGCAGGATGCAGGGAGAAGTAGATCATTTCACAACTAAGTCGGAGGTTTAGCTTCCGCTGTCAGTCACAGACGGACAGAAAACCAGCCAGGATCTCGCAGACCTGCCCTGCGGGGCAGCAAGCGCCACGCTGCCACCGCCGCCGCCACCGCCGCCACCACCACTGCCACCGAACCCCCGCAGGGGTGGTGGGGCATTTATTTTGTCTTTTCCCTGCCAGCAACCGAATTAAAATGCACTATTTAAAAACTACATTTGCACTTTCCACCCCGCTGCCTGCAATGATTGTGCTGTGATTGTTAAACACTTCATAAATAATAATGTGACATTTTCTGATTGGGTGTCTGATTAAGTGGCCATTCTTTGCAGCCTGAGACTCTGGACAGATGAGATTGCTGAATCCCACAGGGTCCCCTGGTCCCTGTGGTCAGGAGTCAGCTGTCCCACTTGAGGCCTCGCAGATGTAGCTCTTCCCCGACTCGGGAGGCAGGGCTCACCCGCTCCTGGGGTGGCAGCCTGCCCAGACCACCTGTGCTTTCCAGGGCTTGTCACCCTGGGTGTGGAGAAAGGACTGCAAGGACAGCACTGCCCTCCACAAGGCTGGTTCAGGAGGGGTGAAGCTTCAGCCTCTGCCAAGGCCCAGAGTCCCCAGCCCCGGAGTGTCCTGCCTGTCCCTGCCACCCCCACCCAGCCTTGAGGCCACTGCCTCTTGCTGTGACTCAGGCCCAGGCCCTTTTATTTTGGGAAAGGCCAAGACCCACCCCTTGGGTGGCTCCTCCTCCCGACAAGGAGGAGAGGGAGGATAAAGCCCTCAGCCCAGCCACCTGGAACCCTTGCTGGGGACTCTTCCTGTGCGCCACCCTCACCCTGGAGGTGTCCCAGCAGCAATAATGCTGGTGCCCACTGCTGGCACACAGCGAGGGCGGAGCCAGCACTCCCGTGCTCCCGGCAGTGGTCCCTGCTGGCGGGCAGGGTGCAAATGCAGGGACTCGATCCGGGACTCAGAGCCCAGACTGGGCTGCTCCAGCAGCCCCTGTGAGGCAGGGTGATGCCCAGCAAGCACCTGGGCCAGCCCTCCAGCCCAAGCCTGAATGATGCCCACAGCCACCTCCAGGGGCCAAATGCCAGGGCTTCTGCTGGGGGCCAGATCCAGGAAAGAGGGGCCTACGAGTGGGGCCCAGAGGACCAGCAGAGAGCGGCCTGCGGGTGCTCAGAGTGCTTTCTGGGCACTGTCCTGTGACATGGGGTGTGGTATGTGAGCCAGAGTCTGTGGCTCCTGAAATCGCAAGGACAAGCGAGGTCCCCTCCTCATGCGCAAGGTTTCCATGTCAGCACAGTGCGCCTTTCTCTTGCTCAGTAATACTTTGTGTCTTGAGATGAAGGAACTTTTCTTGAGAAAACTGAAAGTGGGCATTTGTGTCCTCTGTGACTTCCTTCTGGAAATGACTATGTGGACCATAAAGGGGCTGCGTCTGGTGCTGTCCCAAGAGCAGAGGGCAACGGCCAGCTTCAGGCTTCAGCGAGGGGCTGGGCATCCTCCTGCCATGGACAACCAGGGCTGCCCATTCCTTGCCCACAGAGGAGGCCCAGGCCCGGTTCTCCCAGCAGCCTCCCATGTGACCCTCAGAGAGCCCCCAGCTCTGCTCAGGAGGCACTGAGACCCTCCCTGGGACGATGGCAGCGCTTAGCATGTCCCCCAGCTCAGACCAGAGCCTGGGGGCTGTAGTGTCACCCCGAGAGATGAGGAAGAGGAGAAGGGGGCAGGACTCACGGCCGTGGGCAGGAAGCCTGCACATCAGTTGAGGATGAGCTGTTGCTTTGCTTCCCTCGCTAGTCCAGACCATGAAGCGTGAATTTTTTCTCTTCGGTTTCTATGCTCCAGTGGCCCGACCAGCTCCCCTAGGGCTCAGATTTGGCTGTTAGTCAATAACCTCCAGCCTGAGCAGAGCACGGGGCCTGGGCTCCTGGAGCGTTGGAGCAGGGTGCAGGCTGCGGTCTCGAAGCCTCTGCCCTGCCTCCCGGCAGCTCAGGCCGAGTGCCCCGGCCACCCAGCATGGGGTTCAGGTGAGCTCCTGTGGTGCAGACGCTGCCGCACACTGCAAAGCTCCAACATGCTGCAACCCCAGCTGGAGCCTGCAGAAGATGCAAGCCTGGGAGTCAGTGCCAAGGGAGCCGCCACCAGGAGCCACAAGGAGCAAGCCGTGCCACAGTGACTGGCTAGGCCGCCCCTGCTTCAAGTTGGAGCAGCCCCTCCTGAGGCCATCTCACTGTGGCTGAGGGCTGGGCTTCCCATACGGATGGAAATACCCGGCCTCTACCCTCTCCGAGCCCAGGAGTTCCTCCCTGAACTGCACCAGCACAGTGGGGGAGCCCAGGGAGCAGACGGTGTCCCCACCCCAGCCCCCGCCTGCTGGGCCCAGAGCCCAGGCTCCAACCAGGCGCAACCCAGGGAAATCCAGAGGCCGAGTGTCCAGCCTGGCCTCGCCAACCCCCATGCCCGTGCTGCTCATCTGTGCTCAGCTAGAGTGAACTGCCATCTGCACCTGTCCCCGACAGCGGACGCAGCCGAGTGTCCCGGGGAGCTCCCAGGAGATGCTGGGACAAGGGTAGCCTTGGCCAGGGCTCAAGCAAGTTCGGTGGCTTCATGGCTTCTCCAGGGAAGGGGTGGTAGGGTGAGGGGCCTCAGAGAGCAGAGTGGAGAAGGAGGGCACGCAGGCCACGGACTGCTGCCCAGTCTCCTCCATCAGAGGATGAAGGGGAGGAAAAATGAAATCCTGTGGTTGAGCAGCTTGGAGCCTTAATTTCACGGCACGTTAGGGCAATCAGGCAGCCGGCCAGGAGCAGGTGTGCGGGCCGCCGCAGGGCAAGCTCTCTGGGTCCATGGAGGCCAAACCCGGCCCAGGGCAGGACGAAGCGGTCAGGTCACTGCCCTCTCCCTCTGCCCAGACCAGCGCCTGGCAGCGCCTCACGGTCCCAACCTCCCTTTGTTCTTGTCTACTCTGGGGCACTGGGCAGGGAGGCCCAGCATGCGACTGCAACTGGGGACAGGAGAGACACACCCAACTGCCAGAAGAAGGCGAAAGGCACAGCAACGGTGCCCTGGACCTTCATAACTTATCCCGGCAGTGGGCTGCTGGCTCTAGTGTACAGCCTCTGAATTCTGAGTACAGCCCAGAGCACGTCATTGGGCCAGGATGGCCTGGGCGACTGCGTGTGGTGTGATGGCCCCATATAAAAGGCCACACATACATGACCCTTCTTCCTCTGGTACTGCTGACGGGACGCATCCCCCTTGCTGGGCTACATCCCAGCCTGTGTTCTACTTTCTGAGGCAGCCTTTGCTAGTGTATTGGTGCCCCTGCTGTCTCAGCCCCTCCCCTTTTTTCTTTCTTCTAAGTACTTGAGAGGGAACCAGAGGCGCATGAACACTAGGCACGTGCTCTAGCAATGACAGACTAGTGTGGGTCCCCATCCAGTGCGACAGTGTCCTATGAGGAGAGGAAATTAGGGGCAAGAACTGGCAGCAGGCCACATGGAAGCTCAGGCAGGGGTCAGAGCGAAGCTTCCGGTAACCGGGAGCACCAGACCTCGGCAGCGGCCCCAGGCGCTGAGGAGCCGGGAGCAGGTGCGGCAGCCTCGGGAGTCAGCTCTGCCACACGCTGGCCTCAGGCTCTGCCTCCAGAGCAGGCAGAGGAGGACCTCCAGTTGGCATGGCGGCCACTGCGCGGTCCACTGCTGCTTCCCACCACAGGCTTACAGATGGAGGGGAAGCACGTGTCCCAAGGAAAGCGCAGCCTCGGGGCCCCTGCAGTCCCAGCACATGCTGTGTCCTCGGACAGCGCAGAGGCGCTTCTGCAGGTGGACTGCGCACTCCTACAAGAAACACCTCGTCCTGTTTGGAGGGCTTCCACTGTCAAAGCGAGCAGGCAGCGGCTGTGCGGGGCAGCCTCCTCCAAACCTGAGAGCCGAGGCCTGGCAATGAGCTGCGTGCTGCAGGCCCTGACCCGCCAGGCAGCCGGCCAGCCAGGAGCTCAGGCTGTCCCTGCGCTTCTCAACCAAACATTTCAACTGGCTGCTTGAGGGTTGTTGTTACTTTGATGTGGAAAACACTAGTGTTGTTTTATTCCTGCTCTCCGTGAGCAGGAGACACAGTCGGTGACACGTGCCCTGTGCAAGCCAGCCCCATCGCCTTCCCCTCCCCAACCAACCATAAGCACCAGCCTGGGCATTGCAGGAGGCAGAGAAACTGCTCAGGCCCACACCAGCGGGGCCCCCAGAGGTACAGCTGCAGGGCACACCAGCCCCCACTTAGACGTCCTGCAGAGAGTCCTCCTGGCCCTGGCTCAGCCCGCCCCCAGAAGGCCATGGCAGATCCCAGGGACAGAGGCCACCAGCCTGTCTACCTCCTTAAAAGTCCTTTTCCAGGGTCAGGAGACAAGTTCCAATGTACCACCATCAAAGCCAGCCTTCGGGGCCACAGACAAGAGCCTCATCTTCTGCCACAGTGGGGTCACAGTGGGACAAAGTGGCTGGGTTCATGGGGGGGACAGAGGGGAGGGCTGTCTGAGGCACCAGGTCCTTTGTGCAGGGTGAGTGGTTCTCTCTGGGCCGCTTAGTGCAGAATTGCTGAGCTCTGAAGAATGGCGATCAGAAGCCAGCCTGAAGGCAGCACTGCGCAGTGTCTCTTGTCAAGGAGTCAGAGACCCCAGAACGCATGGCAGCCCGGAGGCAAGGCCACAGTGTTGGATTCATGCAGAGGCCCAGAGCCATGCCTGCCAGCGAGGCCTGGCCACGAGGAGGAGGTCAGTGTCCCACCAAGTCCAGGTTTAACTGAGTCACCGTTGCTTCTGTACCCAGAAACCTCACCAAGGATTTCATGAAATCTCTGCAGAGCACGAAGCCACAGGGAGAGGAGGGTTTGCTTCCCACCGGACCTTCAGTGGCACCCAGGCCTCTGCCCCCTCATGCACGTCATGAGTGCATGCACGCGTGCGTGCGTGTATGCTTAGGCCACATGTGTACATGGACACCATTCAAGGCCTGCTGGACTGCCCCCTCATCCTCACAACTTTTAGAGCTTCACCTCAACGGAAAACATGAAATAATTCTGATCTCTTTCCCCTCTTTAAAACCACTCTCCAGGGCTAGTGAGGTAGCTCAGCAGACTAAGTGCCTGCTTAGGCAAGCACCAGGACCAGGGTAGATCTCCCAGGTGTGACTGGGTGTGGTGGGGCACGCCTGTAATCCCAGCGGGGGGCGGGGGAGGCGAAAACAGGAGGATCACTACAAGTCGGAGCGGAGTCTGAGCAGCCAGGTAGTGAGACAGTGTACCAAATAAATACATCAAAAAATAAATAAAAATAAAAACCGCTCTTCAACCCTTCCTCCCCTCCTTAGTTACAAAAGCTTTGTTTGTATTTTTCCCTTTGATTCTCATTTTCCCCTTTTCCCTAGGAGTGGAGAAAGAAAAATCAAGGTAGAGCAAGTACAAGTACAATTCCCTACAATGAATGTGATCTTTATGGCTAGTAAAAGTGTAGCAATACAACTAACAAACATCAGACAAGCCAAAAGCATAACACGATTTGGTTGTTTTTGTTAGTTGATTTTTTGAGACAGGATCACTAAGGATCTTAGGCTGTTCTCAATCTCACAACGATCCTTCTGTCTCAGCCTCCCAAGTGCTGGGATTACAGGCAGGCGCCAGCATGCCCGGCTTATCACACATTTTTCCATTATTTAGAGACTACTTTATTAGTGTCTGTAAAGGTCCCACCTACGTGGGTTTAACTACAGAAAATATGTAACACTTTAAAAAGAAAAAAATAGTAAAAATCACTGCATTGCCTCGCGTCCCACCTCTGCGAAGGCCTGCACCGCCCCGGCTGTGGCCACCAGGTGGCGCCGCCCCACCGACAAGGCCCTGGCCGCGGTTCCAACGGGGGCTGCGGGGGGGGGGGTAGTGCAGCCTGGCCAGGGTTCTGGGCGCCACGCGTAGGGGCGGGGGCCTGAGGCTGCAGAGGCAGTGAGCAGCCTGCCGTCAAGGGCTGGAGCGCGCCCTGTGCACACGTGCGCCCACACACACTCAGCCCAGTTGCCGCTTCCCAACTGACAGGAGCGTGTGCTGCACGGTGGTACCCTCGGCTTGGCCCCAGCTGCCCCCCAGGGAGGCCTGAAAGTGGGAGCCCCAGCCCTCGGAAAGGCTGGAGGGGAGGACAGAGCTCCGGAGTCCCTAAGAGAAGAGCGTGCTCCCCCGCCCGGTCAGCCGGCCTAGAAGCTTGGAGGAACTGACCTGCTCTGCCCTGCAGGCCCTGCTCCCCCAGGCCGCCAGCCCCACGGGGCGTGGCCCCAACCGCAGTTCAGTGTCTTCTCCGGCGATGGAGGGGGAAGGGGCCTGACCTGGAGACCGTGGCCTAGATCTAGACTGGGGGCCTCCACAGGCCAAGGCGGCACACCCCAAGCTGAGCTGTGTCTCTGTGGGGGCCAGGGAGAAGGGGGCAACGTTTGCTAGGCAGGAGTACAGGGGTGCAGGGGTGCAGCCTGAGCTGCTGGTCCTCTGCCCCCTGCGCTGCAGCTGCCTAAGCGAGAGGTGAGCCTG
>NDGN011232237.1:0-17177 GCA_002564285.1 Tympanoctomys barrerae
GGTGAGGTCGCCTACCATTAGCAAGTCCGTATTCTGAGCACAATGGAGCAAAGTGATTCACATGCATCAACTAAGTAACAAACCAGTCCCAAATCATATGTAGAATAGTCAAAACTACTGTGTAGACGAGAAAAACTGAGGTTTTAGGAAATCATATATGAATATGAAATAAATTCTAACCCTTTTAAAATGAAACACCAAGTGAGTGTTTCCTGTCATGCAGACTATATGCTTTGAGAGGGCAAAGGTACATATTTTAAATTTTGACTGCCCCTTTGTGTAGGTTTTGCACCTATAACAGATTTCTGAGAAAACATTTACTGAATTGATGCTTCCCAAACTCTATCTAGGAGAACACATGACTCCATGGCTTTCCTTCTAAATTTCTCTGCCCATGTCTTTCATAGCACTTTTTTGCAAAAAGGAGGAAATTATCCCAGGATTGATAAGGCAAGTAATATAAATCAGAGATAACCAATTTAAATATTTATGGAGGGCATGTGGGGAAAAAGAGATTTTCATACATTCTTGGTAGAAACATGAGATGTTTCTGCCTTTTCAGAAAACAATTTAGTAGTTTCTATTAAGCTGAAAAATATATATTCCCTTGGAACCAACTACCACAAATTAAATAAATAACAAAAGGTGGTATACATCCGTGTGTACAGATTGTGAAGAGGAAGACAAATACAAAAATAAGGAATTTGACTTGCATATATACCTTGAAGACGAGGGCAAGACTAGTATAGTTTGTCATTTTGGAGAGAGGAGGAAGTTCGCTATTGAGATAAATGGGGGGGTGACATAGTAGTAAGGAAAATAATCACATTTATGCAGCTAGCAAAAATGGGTATACGCATGTTATATGCATGTTATCTTATTGTCTAAATAAGATAAAATAACAAAGCAGGTGACAATAAAACATTTACTTTAATGTCAACATACTCTGTAAGCCCATCTAATGCTCTAGCTAGAATACACAAGGTCACATCCTCCGCTTAAGATTGCTGAAGGAAGCGTCTTTTCCAAAGCAAAGTCCTGTTCCTCAGTCCTGCTCTTGTGATCGCACCTTCCCTCCTTTGTCTTTGTAGAGAATACATCTCAGCATGACTTTTGATTTGAACATGGTAATGCCCACTGTCCCATCTTTGCTTCTTAGGAATGCTTTAAAAGGAAAAAAAAATTAGGGAAAAAACTTCATTTTCAGCAAGACAAAAATACACCAGAAAACCCACCAACATTACAAATGGGTGGAAGGTTTGCTAGAAACAGCAGAGTTCAAGCAAAGTTTGCAGAAGGACAGGGAGAGATGTGTTGCTACAGAGTTCAGAGCCAGCCAGAAACAAATCCTAAGTGTAAAGTGAAAGGTGAAAAAGAGTCTACATCTTGGTGGTTGTGGCAACTGCGCAAAGTTGGATTCCTTTCAAGAAAAAGGAAGATGAGGTTAACGGGGAAATTATGCAGGTAAGTCAGCTTTGTGGGTAACAAGCTGATCCTTTGGCAATTGGAGATAAAAAGTCTTTGTGTTGCAAAAATCTCAACAATTGTCCATCTCTGTTAGCTGGGGAGAAAGAAAAAATAAACCCTTAGGCACAGACACACATAGATGAACACACAGTAACTCAGTGTACATGGGATAGGAAATCTAAACAACATAAATATAGTCATCACAGGAAACACCAACTTCAGTGATATAGCACTGGACCTATTTGAGGAATAAATGAGAGAAAAATAATAGAAAACAAAAGAAATTGTTGGCAGAGGAAAACACCCATTCAGAAAATATTGCTATCAAAATGGTAAAAAATCATAATGAGATCTTCCACTAAACGTTAAATCAACTTTATTATTGCATTGCACAAAACAGAAATGCAATGACTCAGTGAGGAGATAGTGTCTTACTTTGGGCTGATCTAACAGAATGTGACAATGTCTAAATTTTGGTCCCGGGCACCAAAGTGGGGGGAAACACAATAGCTAAACAAAGGATTTTTTTTCTCAGGTCTGTAGGCTAGGAGATCCAAGACCAATGCACAGGGAAGTCTGGTGTCCAGTGAAAGCCCCTTTCTCGCTTTGCAAGTGGCTGTTTTTATATTTCATTCTCATTTGGGGAGAAACACACCTCCTGTCTCTTCTTATAGGACAGTATTACACTCACATGGGATCCACCTTTGTAATCTAATTACCCCCCAAAAGCCCAGCCTCCTGATATAGAGGATTTAAGATTCAACACATGAATTTGTTCACAAATGTTCAGTTCTGAGCAGACAGTATAAATATCAGAAGACATAAAATATGACCTCTGCAAAACATATGCGAAGAAACATTAAATAGTAAATATTAAATTGCCACATAAATGTACATCCCAAAAGTACCCATTAAATAAAGTAGTGGACTGAACTTGGAGAAATAGAAAGGAAAGGACAGAAAAGGGAGAGGAGTGTGAGCATCATTCTTGTTTATAGGGAGGAAAGAACAGGTAGCATATAAATTATAGTCATAAAAGTAAACACTAAAAACAAAAACATATATCCTGCTGAAGATTAGAAGAAATACAAACATAAAAGCAAGAGATGGTGTGTTTAAGAAAGTTTTAAAACTAGAGAAAAAGACAGCTTAATAGAAAATAGTATGACATACTGCACTTGTCATACCATGACTTACAAATGAACTAAATGGGTACTGTGGAAAGAAGAGGTCTTCCTAAAAGGACTCATGAAGACACATCCAAACAAGTTTGCTGGATTTCAAAGGTAAAGAAATAATTCCCAGGGAAGATTCTCGCAGGGCTATAAAAAATCAACTAGCTAGAGATTTTCCCCAGTGATAGTCCTAGAACGCCATGAAGTAACAGTTATAACACCCTCAAGGAAATAAGTGGGAGTCAAGGATTTGATACCCAGACAAAAGTTGTTCAAAAATAGACAAAAGATAAAAACATGAAGTCCCCTGGTGTGGTGGATTAACTAATGGTCATTTTGTAACACCCAGCTAAAATGAATCGGCATGGTCCTGGGTGTGGAAGCCCACCAGAGGATTGTAGCAACAGCATAAAAGGAGAACTGGAGCGGCAGATGGTGTGCTGTTGATCTTCCTGGTATTAACTCAGCGATTTTCATTGTCAGAGGAGCTTGAGTCCTTGCTGTTGCTGAGGATGGGAGAGGTTCTTTTCAGGACAGCTCTGGTCCTTACCTTAAGTATTGCTTGCTGGCTCCAGTACAGATCCCTCAACCTGCTGGGCACAGATCCTTCATACTACTAGCACAGACTTTTTTAGCTTCTACCCCTGACCGTGGGGCCTTCCCAGTGCAGATCCTTGACTGAAACTTGTAGGAGACATTGCTGTGGGTTCTGGGCCACTACCTAGATTTGTGGCGACACTGCCATGGGATCCAGGTCCTTAGCTGGATTTTTGGGGTCTCTGGTATGGGAGCAGATCTCCTGCACCCTTCTGTGCTTGACCTTTTGGGTGAATATTATAAAATAATTCTCTAAGTTATGTATCCTGTATTAAATCTATTCCCTTGTAAACCCTAAGACACCAGAAATTGCTTTTCCTGTAAGCCTTTCTTGAGCTGTCTCCTATAGCAAACGTGTGCCACCCATGGCCCCGGAAACCCCAGTACGTTGTTTTTTATTTCCAGAAAAGTTTCATCGGCATGTTGCCACTTCCATTTATTTACATGTCATCTATAGCAGCTTTTGTGTTACTACGGTAGCACTGAGTTGTTAGGCTAGAGATCTATGATCTGGTAAGCCAAATATATTTATTATTTGGCTCTTTACAGAAAAAGATTATGGACCCCTTTCTGCTAGATGCAAACTCTCTAGTGGTAGGATGCAGACTTCAGTTCTCCTTGTATCCTGAACACTTGCTTATGGCATACAGGAAGTGTCCTACAGTGAAGTCGATTGGTTCTCATTCTTCCACCTCGAGCACAGTAACCTGCTACCTCCCGAATAGTCCTTCCTTGATATTCCCAAATAGATCCTTGGTAACAGGGGCACATAGGAGCCCAGTGACTAGGTGGTAAAAAGACTGCAAGAAGCTACAAAGAGTTAACACATTGGCCAAGTGCTCTGCAGATTAACAGTGAATGAGTCTGTGCAAAATTGTATTCACTGAATTTCTCACAGCTTCAAATATTGCCAAGAATATCTTACATTTGTGAAGTGATGCACTGATAATTTACTTTGTCTCTTGTCCTTTTCTTGCCTGGTTTCCATTAAAATTTGTTCTATTCTCTTATAATTTTTTTTTCAGAACCCAGGATTGATCTTATAAAAAATTTTCAAGAGAATAAAAGCTCTATTTGGCAAGTGTATAAATTAAAGAGCTGCTTGCCAAATCAATCTTATTTCTCTCCCCTCAGATTGTTTTTGTCCATTTTCCCACTCCTCTGCTTTGAATCCCTGCTGGGCTCAGGGAGAATCCTAAGGTGGGGAAAATGGACAACAATCAGGCCACCTCAGTCTTCCTGGAGGTAGTAAAGTGATGGCTGAGAATGTGGCAAAAAGCTCAGTTTTAGCTGTTGTTTAGTCTCCTGTTATCTGGTAGCTGTGGGTGTGTTATTTATGTCCTCTACACCTCAGGTACAACATCTGTGAAATGTACATCATTAGTGCCTACTTCATAACATTATGGGGAAATAAATGTTTTCGTATAAAATAAAGCACTTCTAATAGTGCTTGGCCCATAATAAGCATTCACAAATGCCACTGTGATTGTTGCTCTCCTGGCCTTTACTCTTCACTGCTAAGGGAACAATTAGCCAGGGATTGACTTGTGCAGTGGTTTCTGCAGCAGAGCTGCGTGGTGAGGGGGCTGGGAGGCGCGCAGCTGTCAGGCTCCTGGAATGAAGTGTTTTCTTTCCCTTGATCTCTGCGGGGTAGAAGCTGCGAGCCCCTTTGGCCACAATGGCTCCACATGATGCTGATTTCTCTACGCCTTGGTGAGGGTCAGCATTTCCTCAGGAATTCCACTTTTAGTTGATTATTCAGTGGAGATGGTAAAGACGATTCCTACCGCTCCAGGATGAAGTAATTTCTAGGTTTTGTTATTTTTGGAATCTTGTTGGTATGCCTCATTGCTGGTTAAATAGATAAGACTGCTGCTTGCTAGGAGATTTCCGTACATCTGGGGCCTTCCAGGAAATGATACATAATGCTACTTAAATACTGCTTTAAGGTTCTCAAGGAATTATTTTCATCTGATTGCCACCAATAGGATTTCCCTTATTTCAGAGCTGAATAAAGTTATAACACACATTGTCAAAAAGCATGAAAATGGATGCTTACCTGATTTTACCTGCTTTGGGACATAATAGACCTCGAGTTCACCAAGTTTCAACTGTGCATCTACAAACATACTTAGATTATTATTATTTTTTTTAATCTTGAGACATTCTTAGGAATTAAAAAGAATAGCTAAAAATGACCAAGTTTACACCCTAAAATGGTGACTGTGATACATGGACTATATGTAAGCTTTTGAACACTAGAAATACATTTTGTTACTATGTAAGCAGGGTGTGTGTGTGTGTGTGTGTGTGTGTTGGGGGGTGTTACATGCCGCTGCTCTACTGGAACACATAGTTAGCCAAGATCATCAAACTCAGCACCAATAAAAAGCCAAAGGAACCAAATAAAGCAAGATAATGCATTCAAAGAAAGGCAAGGAGAAGAAGGAGACAGTTACAGAGGAGTAGGGGCTGTCAGAAAGGTGAATACCCACGAGCCTTTGTCCTCAGCTTCCTTTTACTAAGACTGGTGCCCCTTCCCCACACTGGGAACCTGGAACTTGCAACAGTCTGACTGCTTCAACCCTAGCCTGGCACCGTTAGCTACAGTCTTTTTGGTACTTTGACTCTTCCCTGCCATTTCTAGAAGGATAAATGTGAGGTAGGGAACGGATTCATAGAAGGGCAGCTTAGAGTTAGAAAGTAAAGTGCATATCTAGCGTACTAATATACTGACCCTAGAATGAGAGTTCAAATATGTGTACATATAAATGTATAGCTATGTGTCTTTTTAAGTTCTAAATATGAGTTTTCATGCTTTTAAGTTGCTACCACTAGTCTGTTTTGTGCTTTATGTGCTCTATGTGTGGGTGCTGCTTACTCTGGTCTTTTCATGTTTCTGTTTATCTCTGTGTTCTGCCTGCCAACTCTTCCCACCAAATTCTTATTGTAATGTTACCTGGCAACTTGTTGGGCCTGCTTTTCTTCTCTTTACCTTTGTGTTCCAATTGCTCAAGTCCAGTTGCAGAGGCAAAAACTGCCTATTTTAAGGTTTCCTATTAATTTCTTTAGTAAAGCTTAATGAGGCCCTATTCTATTCTTTTTTCCTGCCTATCATCCTCTTTCCTTACAAAAGGCTTGTGTTGTAAATTCTGACATAAACTTGAAATCTGTTCTCTCCAAGGAGGGTGTCATGAGCCCAAGAAAGCAACCATGTTCTGTTCTGGCTGGTTTCTTCTTTGTGCTGTTAGTATGCTGCTGACCTCCTCTTACTGCACTGCTTCTTTTTTTCCTCAATCTATTTCTCTTCGCCACAAATTCATAGGCCTTATGAACTGCTTGCTTTATACCTCTTCCAGCCTGCCCAAGTACCTATAGATTTGTCAAAAGACTGGCTTTGCTTATTTGCTAGGTATATATGCGAATTGTTTATTTCATTGGAGTTGGGATGTTTTCCTTCTTAGAAACTGAAAGTTTCTTCTTTTATACTTTTCTCAATAATTCACTCTAAAGGTAGCAAGCAGGGAATATGCTAGCGGAGGTGAGGAGGCTGATGTTAGCTGTGACTTGACTTCTTTCCATGCATGTTCATGGGACCCATATAAAGAAGTTAAAATATTCTTCTAATACTTAATCAATTTTTGTAAGGCAAATAAATTCTTTATGGAAATAAAATATTCAAATAAGTGTATAATAATATTAATTATATTATAAGGAAACATGATTAGTGGTTACCATACTCTATGGTTTATACAATTGGGGGCACATTTTGAGGTCCACTATGACATAGTCTGTGCGTGGTTGGAGTGGAGAACTGTGCAGAAGGATGTGAAGATTAGGGCAATGAAAAGCATGGGAGTAAGTCAGGGAAGATAGAAAATTGAAGAATGGCACAGAGACAATAAAAAAGATGAGCTATAGAGAAAAATCACTTTTGTTTCTCAGAGTTCCCTGCCATTTCTCTATTCCTTATTTATACCCACAGATTAGTTACTCTGCATAGTCTGGAAAGCATAGGATAATGAAAGCATATTGATGTGGCCCTGTGATTAACAAAAATTTGCACTAGTTGTCTACTTTAGTCTCTCTTGGCTGTGTCCTCATTTGTAAAATAAGGAAATGTTTTTTTATTGTGTCTGTAGAGTTCATCCATGTAATTCTACATATGAATAATTCATTATTTTTCTTGTGAGGAATAGTCTTTACTTATACCATTATTTATTCACTTTAATATTAATAAACAATTGAGTTTCCCATTTTTGTCTATTTTGAATACAGTTGGCATGAGTAATCTTGTATGGTGTTAGTAGGCATGCACACCACTTCTCTAGGGTTTGTATCCAGGGGTGGGCTTACTGGGTCATGTTTGCCTAATCTGTTCCAGGAAGAACTACTAAATAGTTTTCCACAGCAATTGTATCAGTTGGCATTCTAGTTCTATATGTTCAATGTTCTCATCAACATTTGCTATTGTTTCACCAGATGTCAAGGTTTTTTGCTCATTTAGTTGTTCTTTCATTCATTCTAATTAAAAATGCTTTCAAGCACTTAGAGTATAGCACTATTATGGAGAAGGCATGGTGTTGTTTCTGTTATTATGGACTTCAGGCATGAGTTGGCTCCCAAAGACTTGTAAAACCCACATTACATGGGCAATAGGGTGTTTTAAGTGGTTTTAGACACTATATGTTGGCAAAAAAATAATTTAGGAATACATTTCAAGGAAGAATGTTGCATTAGATTATTTTTGTCACTATTACAAAGCCCTGGAACCATGCTAACTTAGTAAAGCAAAGAGGTTTATTTAGCTCACAGTTTGGAGATTTAAGAGCATGTTTTTAGCACCAGTGTGGCTCTGGTGAGCACCGTATGTCAGATGGAAGGAACACAAATATAAATGGGAGGAAGACATTGCCTCACCAAACAGAAGGCCAGGTGGCCATACAGAGGTTGGGTATATTCTTACTCAAAGTCTTTCAGAAAAGCCTAAGTGTCCCATGAAAACCACCTTATTCTTTGCTTAGGGCAACTCCCTCAGTGACCTAAGCACTTCTCACTGATCCCAAACCCTTAAAGGTCTCACCACCTCTGAGCACCAACACACGGATCCTGGGGGTTGTACGGAAACCATATCCAAACTCTAGCAAGCACCTGCCCTTTTATCCATCTTATGTCTGGGTGCTCCGCTAGGTGGAAGTTGTGGACTGGACTAGTCAGAACCTAAAGCACCAAATAAGCTGTGTCAGTGGTGTATCTCCTGGTCTTGCCACACATGCAGCCCATCTCTGCCAACTTGCCTCAGACATCTGTCCTCTGTGTGGAAGGTAGCAACGATGGGGGAAAACTGGGGAAGTCTTAAGTGAAGGGAGGGCAATTTAGCTAGGACTTGAATGATGAGTATATGTAGTGGGCAAAAGATTGGATAAGGATAGTAAGCTTGGAGGAAACAGAAAAGGTAAGAATAATTAAAATTGTGACATTTGGGAACTATTTAAAGTCTGGATAGATTGGAATTTAGAATCTGAGATGGTAAAATATGAAGGTACAGAGGTAGGAAATGAATATTCTCCAGTGATTTTGACATACAAAGTATTTTTTTTCCATTGGTGAGCAGGCTACTGTGAGATTAACCCAAACAGTTTTATTATAATATCTTTCTGCTCTTTCTGCATTGGTTAACTGTGTTCTACATTCTCACTAATAAAGCTGAAAGTGCCATAGTTACATGTGTCCTATTTCTAATAAGTATGGACTGGCCTCAATAGTATTTACACAGAAAAGTGCCATTTCTAGGATGCTGTTCTTAGTGGGCTTTTACATACCCAAAGAGCAAGGCAGTATATATTTAACCTTTATCCTAATATTTGTAGAAATCTAAGAGAATTCTCCAACTCATTGTGAAGAGAGATGGATATTTGGAATTTGTTGTATTTCTAGACCTCTAGACTACATTGCCCAACTTGTTGTGGGAGATATGACTAGCTCACAACTGATGGATAAAGAAAGCACACATAAATGAAAGCCAACAGCTGGGGTAAAAGTGAACTAAAAATTACATAGGCCATTAAATAGTCCAAAATGGCTGATCAGAATCTAGATTATAAGCAAAACAATGAAACTGCAGACTGCAAGGAAGTGTCAGCAAATCTGAGGGAATTGCTGAAGCAGGGTAGAGTGATTCTTTTGCAGGTGTGAAATACTGAAACCAGGGTTGCGGAGATGTGCCTTGGTCATGGTTGTTAAGTTATTAATTGTACTGAATCAGTTATGGATGTGTGTGTGTCCCTGTGTCTGTGTATCTGTGTGTCTGTGTGTGTATCTATTAAAGGATACATACTTGATTGATATGGTAATGAACACAACTCAATCCAAGTGTTCAAAAATTTCATTTTCCAGACTAAACAAATTAACTGTATTGTAGCTGAAACCAAGAACTATGAAGATTTGCTTACCAGCTTGGACATCACAGCATAAAAACAGCAAATCTACTTTCAGCTGAATTTTCAGTGAGGATTTATTGCTTTATGTACCTAAGCATCCAGAGGCAAGAGAGTGTCTGTGGCTTCTTGATTCAGCAACCCAGAGGCAGGAGCAAGAAACTCAGCTTCTTTCTCTTTCTTTACTCTGGCTTCTATGATATTTTAAATCTAAGTCTCATTTCTCTCATCATCATTAAAACACCTATCATAAGCATTGGGGCTGTAGGATTCCCTTGCAGTGCTGGTGAATGCAGAGGGCTGATTTTCCAGCAGCCTCAGTAAGAAGCCTGAGTCAACCTTGATTGGAGTGTACTGGTTAATACTCTCTTTTGTATCAATGCTCAACTAAAATCAGCTGTAAGAAGGAGAGGGGTTGAGTCTATTCTGAAAAAAACTGGGCTCTCCACAGAGGGGTGGCTTTCAAATAAAATCCTGGTGCTTCTAAGGAAAGAAAGAAGTGAAATGTTTGGGTGCGCAATCATATGTGTCCATTATAAACAAAAGTCATGAACTTTTGTCATAAACTTCTGATCTTTAGGATACCAGTTGACCAGGTTCTAGATCTTACTACTAGGACCACTGATTCACTAGGTCTACATTTTAATAGCTGTCCTCTTTGGATTCTGGTAATGAACCACCTTTGGGAACCACAAGAGTTTATTGAATTTGGAAAAGAAAAGAATGTTCATGAGTTCTTTGTCCTTATGACAATAGTATATGTTCATAGTTTAAAATTTAGAAAATACAAAAAAGATACATAATTTGAAAGGATTTTTCCCCTTGCTTAGGAAATGTCTGCTTTTCCCCAAGAGAGATAAAATTGTACATTAAATAGAAGTACTGATCATGAGCTTTGAAAAATCTGTTGTGTTCCTTTTTGATGAATGCTTTACATTTCATTAGAATTCCTCTACATCTTCAGAGCAATTTTGAGATACTTGCCAACAGTTAATAGTCCCTCTGTACTGTTAACACATGGGGCCAGAGGAGCTTTGTCATGTCATCCCCAAGACTGGCTTTGTGGAGAAAGTCATTAATCAAGGAAAGCAGGGCACTTTGCACATGTACAGGCCTGGAGATGAACAACAACCTCAATCAAGGAAATGTGCACCTGAGGGATCTGAATGAGGTTCAGACTTCCCTGGAGACAACTGGGCTCCAGTGGGAGGAACTCCTTACTGGAAAGAAACCCCAAAGGTTCAGGCTGAAATTCTTTGCATCTGGTGGCTTGTTGAGGGTGAGCTTTTATGTTCAACTATAGTTGGGTCTCTGGTCTGGACAAACTCCCGCTCCTGCAGCTCTCTGCATAGACTACCTCTTGTTCTGATTACCATATTCACAGGTTGTGGGAAGGAAGTCTAATTAGTGCAGGCTGTATTTTACAGGTGTGATGAGTTTTAGATCAGATTATGATAATGCTCCAAAATCTCACAGATTTTAAAGCTTTCCAACAAAGATTTCTGCAAGGCTTTTTAGAGCCTCTGGAAATGATTCTCACATGAAATAGTTTTTTCTTTTTTTTTTTTCTACTGTTGTGTTTGTACCATGGATTCTTTTGAGAATCTTAGGAAACCCATGAACCATCTCTCTATCTAAATACATAGAGATATACTATGGCTAGCATTTTATGTATCCCCCATGTGTTGGTTCCCAGTGTCTGGTGCTCTTGGGAGGGTAAGTGGGACCTACTGGAAAGCCCTTAGGTGACTCCATACGAGCTACTGATGTGGATATGCACACCAGCCCCTCTTGTCTCTCTTTTTGTTTCCTAGCCCTCACAAAGTGAATGGTCTTCTTCCACCCTTAGTTCCCACTACCATAAGGTACTTTGCTGACACATGCCTAAAACACTACAATTACTAATACTCTGGGCCAAAATAAACCATTATCTCTAGTATTCATCATCATGACAGAATTCTAACACCACATACAATACTTCTAATGTAATTTTTGATCTATCACTGGTCAAGTTACTGAAGCCCAGATTGAGAAATGTAATCCTTGAGATCAATAGTTTGAAAAGTAGATCTTTGAGTTCAGCTGCTCTAGTTTAGTTTTCGGCTTAGCTACTTGTATGTCTTTAGCATGCCAATTGACATCTCTGCTTCTGTTTCATTATCTCCAAAATCAAGATAATATGGAAAACTACCTATGTTCTTGTAAGCTACTGTAAATAACAAATGAAATAATGTGTATGACTATACCAAAAGTATAGTGTCAAAGGCTCATAGATAATTTAGGAAGGAAATAGATTTTGCCGCCCCCCAATACTGCCTGTTTTAGATGATGTTCAGGGTGTAGTTAACTGCATCTTGTAGTATTTTCTTCAGGTGGAGTTTAACTGCTCAGCAATAGGAAACCATATTCATTTTCTTTGTATCATGTACAGATGATGCACAAGAAATGAAATCAGAGAAGCCACTTGGCAGAAGAAACCACTAGTCCAGGAGATGCTTAGGGTATATGCCTAGGGCCATGAGCAAGGATATTAAAGAGAAAACTAGGTCACGAGTTGATGAGGGAAGTAAAAGAAAAGTTGAGGGTAATCCTGAGGTTTCTGTGTTGAATAACTATGTGGTTTACTGTCCTCATTTGAATTGGAGGAATTTGTGGGCATTGAGCTTGCAATGCCTGTTAGGAAGCTGAATGAATGAGAGAAATTGGGTGGTTTTATATGCCAAAAACATTTACTTTCTGGATTTTATTTAAGCTCTCAGGGTTGCAGACTGAATTATACATATTTATACAATAAACGTGCACCCTTAGATGATATTGGCAACCTTGTTGTGGTAGCTACAGAGGGGAAGCTTGTGGAGAAGCTGCTGCAAAGCAAAGGAAGGTGCGGGGGCCTGTGCGGGGAGCCGAGCAGCGGCCTCCACCCAGCTCCTTAGCCATCAAGCTTATGCACTACTTTTATTTTTATTGCTCAGGCCATTCGGAATTGTGTCACTTCTTACATATAACTGAAAGCATTTTAGCAAATAATACTGCTTTCTGTTTCTTTGGATGCAATATTAGAGATAAAAAATTTAAATGTCCATTTATTTATTATTTTACTTTGCAGTTCATGGGCTTTTCACATCCATTATCTCATTTGACCCTGACAAATTGCATGCCACTTTACAGATGAAGGTTGTTAGTGGACAGTTTGGAACTGGAATTCATGTCTGTGACTCTTATTCACTTCATTGCCATTAAATCCCTTTTAAATATAATCAGCTGGATGTTGAATTAGTATTTTCAGTGCTAATTCTCACTCTGTTATGTTCATGTTTTTAATGTATTGTTTTAAATCAGTGAAGCCCTTTACAGAGGATATGGGTTATGGTTAATAATCAATACTTAGTATTAAGATACATCAAATATTAATATGTTCACAGAAACTCACCAGCTACTTAGAATCCATTTGTCCATCCAAGCCAGATGGATTACAGTCTACAGTGTTGAATGAAGGTGTGGATTTTGTGCTCTGTTTACTGTTTTAGAAACTTTTATTATTACTGTCCTTGTTTCTCAGAATTTTTTGGAAAATGGCAGAGGTACAAGAAGGGTATAGCTAGGGAAAATATAGGCTTCTTTTCAAAAGGGAGGCTGTAGGAACTGCATACATAAATCATTACATAAAATATCTAAAACCATTCTAGAAGAGACCTAAATGGGCTGGGGAGATAGCTCAGTGGTCTAAGTGCCTGCCTGGCAAGTGCAAGGACAGTTCAATCCCTGGTAGTGCATGCTGTGCCAGCCCCAGAACCCTGGGTGGGTCATGCGGGCCCGAAACCGGGCACGGTGGCACACACCTGTAATTCCAGCACTAAGGAGGCTGAGACTAACGGATCACTATAAGTCTGAGCTTTGTAGTGAGATACTATACAAAATAAATAAATAAATAAAAGATTTTAACAAATAAAATAAAAGAGAAGAGAGCTAACTGTTCCATTTGTGGCAATTTGAAGATTTTGACAATACTGGTATAAGCTGTTCCTGTCCCCAAGTTTGGTCACTAAGTCTTATCAGTCAATTCACTTTTCAAGAGTGTAGTTAGTATTTTGATAATTGAAAGGCGTTCCATATTACTCTATGATTTCAGCAAAAATTTTGACAGTCTTTTCTGATAGATTTATACATTAGTGAAGATGACGAATTAAGTCTATAAAATCAGAGAGGTCAGTAGATTTACAAGAATTTTAAAAGCATATGTAAGTAATGACTTTTTTTCTGTATATTTGACTCAGCTGCCTGGACAAGAGTTCAGTCTTCCACTTCAACATGTGGCATGTCATCCACCACGTCTCCTCTTTTGTTTTGCCCTTTTGTTACTACTTTTATCAATGGTCCCCATTTTTAGTGCCATTTGACCTATTAGATGCTACTCTGGCATGTTTGATAAGTGTACATCTTAACATTCTTGAATATATTTTGTCATTGCTGTAGCATTAAAAATATATGGTGGTATGTGTTTTTAAAAATTTGCATAAGTGTTACTGAGATATAAATCAAGTTCTTGTTCTTTTTTCTTTCACTCAGTGTTGTGTTTTTAAGAACTATTTATGTGCTTTTGGTAAATGTGGTTTATTGCTCCTGACTGTTGCATAATTTTCATAGCATTTCATCAATGCACTCATTGCAGTCCACTTATTCATTCTTCTGGCAGTGGGTCTTGCTTCCCCAAACAATGCTGCCATAAACATTCTTGCACACATTTCCTCATGGACCTGTGCGGTGCATTCTCTGGGGCATATCCCTGGGATCAAATCATGCCAAGTCATTCATCACACAGCATCTTAGCTTGTGTATATTTCTATCAGTGTCTGTGGAATTCCTTTTTTTCATAACTTCTAAGCATCTGAAAGATGTTCTCTGGGTTTTTATAATTGTCAATATTATTTGTATGAAGTTTCATCTTTTTAGCATTTATCTAGTTAAAAGAGGTCACTTCCTCGTATTTCTTCAAGCCATTTGTTTCCAAGTTATTGAAGTTCCTAATCTATTTTTAGCCTGTTTTTCTTTTGTTGCTGATTTTCAGAAATCCCTGAAGAGTGCTAGATATTGATCCCTGAGGACTTTTAGATGACTCAATTAAATCCTCTCAGTCTGTCACCTGTCTGAAAATATGTGTCTTTTGTTAAAAATTCTCTCATTTCGATGTGATTAAATCAATCCATGTCCTGCTTTATACTTTTTGGACCTTGCATAATAATGTTTTTTTTTTCCCACTCCAAGGTCTCAGAGAGATTTTCATATATTTCTCCCTCTTTCCTTTGTGGTTTTACCTTTTCCGGTTAGGACTCTAACAGATTTGAAGATTTCTGTGCATGTTGTGATACGGGTTTTCACAGGATTTACCTCATGAATCAATTTTCCTAACTACATTCATTAAATAATATGCTCAACTTTTCCCTAATTTTCAACGCTAACTGAACCCTACATCTACATATACACGTGTAAATAAATGACCACCAAGACATCTTCGTTTCTGTGTCTTGGATCCCATATTTTAACGATCTATTGTTCTCTGCTTGAACTAGTAAATGTCTTTAATAATAGTTTTGCAGTGTGTCTTATTTGCTGATAGAGTAAGTCATTTGTGTTTTCCCTTATTTATAAAAAATTAGCAGCTTTTCTTCATGATATTTTCTTTTATAAAAGTTTAAAATTCAGCTATCAGCCTCCCTCAAAAATGCTATTGGAATGGGCTGAGGAGATAGCTCAGTGATATAGGAGTCTGTCTGGCAAGCATCCGGGTTCAATCTTTGGTACCACATGCCTTGCAAGCCCCAGAGCCCCAGGAGAGCTGTGCTATCTACCAAGTCCGGCGATGGTGGTATATACCTGTAAATCCAGCACTGGGGAGGCTGAGACAGGAGGATCACTATGAATCTGAGCTGTGTAGCGAGGCCCTGTACCAAATAAATAAATGATTTAAAAATTTAAAAATGCTATTGTGTACAAAATTAATTCAATATGGAGCATGAAAATCAATTTAGAAGCTAAAATAAAGATTGAAACTTGTCCATCAAAGATATCAGTAAGAAAATTAATAGATGTGTCATAGACTTAAGGAACTACAAAATGCTCAACAGAGAGAGTAGTATGAGACTATGGAAAGAATGCTTAAATTTAAAAATGAAGGGCTGGCAAGATAGCTCAGCACACTAAGCCTCTGCTTAAGCACGTAAAGGGACCCGGGTTCCATTCTCAGCTCTACAAGTCTAGCGGGCGCCACCCCCAGGTGCACTGAGCAGGCCACTGAGACTGGGCGTGGTGGCACATGCCTGTGGTTCTAGTGCTGACGAGGCTGAAAAGAGAAGAATCACCAAGTCCGAGCTGCATAGTAAGACCCTGTGCCAAATACATTAAAATAAATAAAGAAAGAAAGAAAGAAAGAAAAATAAAAGAAAAACTACCTTAAAATGGGCAATGATTTGAGTTGATATCATAACTGAATTTCCAGTAAACACCTGGAAAAGTGCTCAATATATCTATTCATCAGGGAAATACATATTAAACTACAGACATCAGAATGGCAAAAATTAAAATAGCTGAGCATCAAAAATATTGGTAAGGAATGGGAAGCAACTGCAAATTTTAGTGATAGTATAAAATCTTTACCATTCCATTTTTAGAAAATATCTGAAAATCTGACCATTTCCTATAAAACTGAATCCTCAGTTAAAAACTTGTCCATTAAACAATTTCATGAAAGCATTTACCCATGAGAGCTGAAACATATCTTCTCAGAAAGATGTATAAGAATGTCCAATGTACTCCTAATATTTCCAAACAGGAAACAGCCCTGCTAAATGCATCAATATGGAAATGGATAATCAAACTGGCAAATTCATACAATCCTAAGTCATCCAGTATTAAAAGGTGAATTACACACACATGCAACAACATGGAAGCTTATAAGAAAATTACATTTCATGCAACAAACCTTGCTCAATAGTGTACACATTGCATGATTTTGTTTAGGTCAGTTGTAGAACAGGCAAATTTTGTATGGTGGAAAAATATCAACAGTGGTTGGCTGTGGTAAATGTTAGAAAGTTGGCTAAAATAGGTAATGTTTTGTGAAGATTTGGTTTACATATATGTCTACAACATATATGTCTGTAAAGAGTGATTCTCATACTTTACTAACTTTTATATTTCACTGGATGCATAAAATATGTTAAGGTCATTTTAGCAGTAAAGAAAAAAAAACCCCATCAATATTGAACTCTAACCAATGATGTGCACACTTAGGGTACAGAACGTGGATGTAAAATTCTTTTAACTTGGCTGTTTTAATAATTAGTTTATTCTCTCAAGTGTTCTACATAATTGGTCATGCAATTTTTAGATAATGACTGCCTATTTTTCCCCCTCTGTCTTATTGCACCTGCAGTACTGATTTGATTTTTTTTTTTTTTCGGAACCAGGGATTGAACTCAGGTCCTTGCGCTTGCCAGGGAAGTGC